>JACXGK010000825.1:0-38235 GCA_016801125.1 Novumbra hubbsi
ACAAAACAAATGCTTTCAGCAAAATAGCTGCATTATAACGTCACAATGACTACAATGCAGTGGGTCAAGTCAAAATAGGAATGATTTTCAACAATTAAACACTGTTGAAGTTGAGAGGTTCAAATGCTGTATTCAGACATAGCACAGATGAAAACATTGAAACAAGAACTATTCAATGCAAGTGTTGGAACATTGAAACCGTTTGCTCTTGTTTGATTTAGTCTGGGCAACAATTTTTTACAATGTGAACAACACTAATGACCTCTAAGGTGTTATCAGCATTTACTTGTACCGGTTTCATTCATATACTTTTCATATGCTTTTGTGATAGCTGTTCTGGTCTCTTCCGCTCCACTTTTGTTTTTTAGCAGAAGTACATCTGCTAAATCAACTGTTAACATATAACGATACCCCTCGTTTTTATCTTCCAATGCTGGCATATCACAATAGATTCGCCTGGAATTGTGCTAAAGGTCTAGTTGAGAAAACGCTATTACATTGAAAATTCTTTCTTACAGGCTTCTGTAAAGAATAGGTATCCTGACTACTAAGCCAATCCTAATGATAGCAGTACTACAACGCCCTGTAAAGCCGCTCCTCCCCCCCGAAAGCCCCGGGGTTCGCTGGGGTCAAATATATGTTTTTCATGAACACATCTATTCTAGCATACACCAAAAACAAAATACGAATGAAACGGTTGCTTCGAGTATATTTCCTTTTATTTTAGAAATTCTTTCAAGAGTTTAAAAACAGCTTTATCACTTACATAGTGATCCAGTACATTGAAAATCCTGTCTACATTAATTGGTTTACGACTAAGTATTTTTAAAACACATACATCAATTATAAAGGTATACATAGCAGTTAATATTAATATTTAATGTTAATATTTTCAAAGAAAAAAACACACAAAGTCAATTAATTCTACCTAGGTACGTCGAACTCCATCATATGTAGCCAAATATCACAGTTACAAACACCGATAAAGATCATCTCTACTTTTTGTACACGTTCAACACTTACAACATATTTGGCTTTGTAAAGAGAACAATTATTCACTTTTCTTTCAATAATGAACATCATGAGGTTTGTGACATTTCTTAAAATAAAATAATGTCTCTCAAATAACATACACAAACAATTCACCATTCTATTAAACTTAGACACACAGGAGACAGTTCTTCAGAGGTGGTCTTGCCAGAAATCTGTTGTAGATTTTATTTAAGGCCTTGTTAATCTGAAATAATATAGCTAGAGTCTTTCAGATCATTCAGAAATTGCCCCGCAATTCCATGTACCCGTTGTAGGTCAACTTGAACATTCAGGGGCTTCAGACCACTGGCCAGAGCTGAGATGAAACGATCGTTCCACAGGCGTTTGATCAGGCTCTCAAAATGCATGTGATAGAAATATCTAGACCAATCCAAGATCAACATGTCTTCAGAGACACTAGCCTCCACAGTAGGCCTCGTAATAGACCTATACAAATGGTTTTTTTCAGCCAAACAGGCTGATAGACAGCCCTGTCCGCGGACCCCTTTGAAAGAAAATATGCCATAGTTGTTTGAATGTAAAGGGGCTACTGCCTTGGCCTTTTTAACGGTGCAAAGGAACATGTTTGGTTGGGGCTGTGGTTTCCGCATCATCACGCGGCATAAGCCCAGGAGTTGTTGGAGGGTTCGGTTTTCAGTAATCCTGGCTTTGCTCGAGAAAATCTACATCCTTACACATCTTTTTACTTGGAGAATCTAGGTCCGGTAAAATACAACGCTTTAGTCTGAGAACACCTAACCATTGCTGGGTTTGAACAAACAAATTGTCAATTCTTCAAAACATATTGTTGTCCAGATGAAACCATACATTAACTGGTATTCAAATCTTCGTAATGTAGCGCTTAGTTCCATCCTTTATGTTTTCCACACCTAAAGACATTTGGACGATACCGCTCGGAATTCAGTCTTCTCTCTGTACATGTACTTGATGACATGGTCTCTCTGAGGAATTGGTGGCCCCGTTCCATTCGATATCCATAAACGTGCTGATCGTACGTCCATGGAAATTTTTCTTCATTTCAGGACAAACAAAGTTTTGTATTACTTCCCCATCGTTGATCTGATATTCAACAACTAATATGTCCTTTCAACCTGTAAGGAAAAAATACTTTCATTCGGTGTGTGTTGAAATGATGTATCAATGTGTCGTAAAAAGCTATAATCACAATCGTAGAATTGTATGCTTGTGCCTTAAGAATGTATAGCCATATCATGAATGCATTATTAACAGTGTGCAATATTTTTGTTAATATTAGCTGTTAGAAACAAACAGGTCCAGTGAAGCTGAACTTAGAGAGAGCAAGCCAAGCTGGGTGATAAAATGTTAATTAGTACATTCCAGAGTAGGGCCATGAGTCAAGAGATCAAGGGGGGAATACGGGGACCTGGTTTATTGTCGGTTGGCTTATCACACTGACCCTGATGGGGACAGGGAACACAGGAGGGAAAGTGTGAACACAATTTAGGTGATATCTCCGGGCAGACTTCCTGGCACCAGCACCCCCCCTTCAACTGTCCTCTTCGTCTACCTCCGAGGTCACCAGATGGCCCCACGATCAGAGATGGGGTCTGCAAGAAAAGGACACGCCCACCCAGGAAGCCCACTCAACAGATTACATCCAAAGATTGAGGGGCTGTATATAAACTGTGTCCAGGTGAAAGTAATTCAGATATTTTCTACTGTACTGTGGGGAACGATCTCCAGATAGCTATCTGTAATAAAGGTGTTTAGTTTGGAAAGACTTGAACCGCGTGGACATTCTCTGATTCGGACCCGGGGGAAGCAGATTTTAACTCAACAACAGCCAAATGAAACTGTTTAAAGCATGAACAAAACAAGAAATAATATGTAGTAATCACATTGAAGACACATGTAACGGTTGGGTGATAAAGCAGAGGGTGAGCGAATAACAGGAAGCGCCTAGGGGGTACAAGAAAGACCAGGAGACTACAGAAAGACGCATCCAGGTTCAAGAACACCAACTCCCAACAGGAAGAAGTCGCACAATCAGAGACTCAGTTCAGCCAATCAGAACACTACGCACACCACGCAACGTGAAGACTTACAAGAAGATATGACCAATAGGCTCCCTTAAGGAGAACCTATAAATTTTAATGTATCTAAACAAAGCGCTCTCTTTCCCAGCTGTTCCCAGCCGAAAACAAGAGCCGTGCACGTTCGATAGGGATATGATACGCCGGTGATTAAATACTTTTATTATTTCTAATTGGACAAAGTCGTCAGGATCATTTATTTCTTAACAAACCCCCACAGGTAAACTGTATAACTTGACTTTTGAAAGTTTGTAATCAAACGCAAAACCAATTATCTGACCGTTAGGCATGTGTTAAGAAATAAATGATCCTGACGACTTTGTCTAATTAGAAATAATCAATGTATTTAATCACCGGCATATCATGCCCAAATCGAACGTGCACGGCTGGGATCAGCTGGGAAAGAGAGCCCTTTGTTTAGATACATTCAAATTGTATAGGTTCTCCTTAAGGGAGCCAATTGGTCATATCTTCTTGTACGTCTTCACGTTGCGTGGTGTGCGTAGTGTTCTGATTGTCCGACCTCTTCCTGTTGGGGTTGGTGTTCTCGAACCTGGATGCGTCCTTCTGTACTCTCGTGGTCTTTCTTGTACCCCCTAGGCGCTTCCTGTTATTCGTTCGCCCTCTGCTTTATTATCCAACCGTTACATGTGTTTTCAATGTGATTACTACATATCATTACTTGTTTTGTTCATGCTTTAAACAGTTTCATTTGGCTGTTAATATTGCATTCATGATATGGCTATACATTCTTATTATAGCTTATTATGACATGTTGATTCATTATTTCAAAACACACAAAATGAAACGTATTTATTTTCCTTACACATGTCATATTGATCCGACAACATCTTATTTGGAGGTATCTGCGTTCTGTACAAATTAACCCTCTACAGTCTTTGGGTCATTTGGGACCCCAAAATCCGCCTGGCAGAACCTTGACCTTATGACCTCTGAGGAGGTCATCCTTTGTTTTAGAATGATGTCCGTTACATTTTGGACTCTAAAAACCCATAACTTGAAGAAGGATGAATAGTTAACATTGTTTGAGAAGACTTAATGAGTTTATTAGTAACAATGTGTAAAAGGAATACAAAAAACATATGTTGACTTGTAATTGCTGTTATTGAGGGTTAAAGTATTCTCCAATAGGTAAGGCTGATTATGTCACATATGGACATCACCAGGGGTTCAGAACCACCAAAATTATTGTTTGACCATGTAACATAATATACAATTAATCTGCATTATTGCTTCCAAAAATTGTACAATATCAACCAAAACGGACAATTTTAGACCCCTATATCAGTGTGACGGATCATTTAATCCTAAAATCAAAAATGAGTTTAAATCTGATCATATCAGATTATCCCCTGAAAAAAATTATAGTTTTTTCTATGCAATCATGAAAAACTGTGTTTTTGTGGTCGAGATTTGGAAGGTTTATGCTTTACAGAAATACACAAACGAAATGTCATTCTTTGCAGCTGACTCTCCCCTACATCGTGAAAAAAACCATAGGCTTCTATATTTTATATTTCCGCTGTAGCGCATCATCCCGAGCCGGAGCTTTGCACTGTCCTCGGGCTGAACGCGGCCTTGACGTTACGACAAGCCACATACGAGACGTGGGTCACCTCGTGACAGTACAAAGGGAGGCACACAGCCCTAGCCTGCACTCCCCAAAAAGTCGTTAAGCATAAAGGCCTTGCGCCGTCCTCTGGGCCAACCTGACCAGCCCTGAGATTCGCGCTCCCCTCACAGTCCTGGGGTCTTCATGACCAGGACTTCATGTTTTTGCCCCATGCAAAGTATTCCTGCTGTCATTTAACAGAAAAGAGCACTTTTAACCAGTTTATGAGAACACTGTTACTTTACTCAAAGTCACTCATTTTGTCATTGATTAGTTCTTGTTTCAAAGTTTTCTGTCTAAAAACAGCATTTTGAACCTCATAACTTTAACAGTGTTCCTTTGTTGAAAATAATTTATATTTTGGTATGTGCCACTGTATTGTAGTCATTGAAATGTTATTCTGCAGTTATGTAGCTGAAAACATTAGTTTTGGCCTCTTTGTGATAAATGAGTTGCCCTGTCTAAATCATAAGTGACAAAACGGTTCCATTGTTCCACACCTTGCTTTCTTTGTTTTGATCAAGGTTTGTATGGTTCAGTAGTGGCTGTATATTTCATAATTTAAATATAAATATAGTTGTTAAGGTGATATCCATAGTTATGAACCAGAGGTCAAATCCTTATCAACAAAGACAAAAAGGTGGGCTGGCAGACCTAAAAGGAGACTCGTCTTACCTCCTCCACTACCTCTTGCTCTACACATGCTACCTTATTCATTATTTGCCATTTGCACAATGCATACTATTTGTACTTCCTATTGCATATTGACACTTTGACACCTCATTTGACCCCTGCACTAATGCATTCCGTTTGTACTGCCAACTGCACAAATGTGAAAATTCACTTTGTACATTGTTATATTACATTACCTATGCCATTTGCACATCCATACTGTAGAATTCAAACTACTCCCCTTGAGTCAGAATCAGAGAATGTCCACACGGTCAACTATTTCCAAAGTAAACGCCTTTATTACAGATATATCTGGAGATCGTTCCCCAAAATACAGCCAGGAAGATCTGAAGTCCGTTCACATCGGACACAGTTTATGTAGCCCATTCCCCACTCAGTCATTGTACAGAAATTGCTGAGCGTGCTTCCTGTGTGGGCGTGTCCCGTTTTGCAGACCCCATCTCTATCCGTGGGGCCATCTGGTGATCTCGGAGGCCGACGAAGAAGACAGTTGAGGGGGGTAGGCAGGCGCAAGTAGATCTGACCTCGGCTAGCTCTTGGTTACATATCCTCCTCATTGTCTGCATCTGTGGGTCCAGCTAAAAGGCCATAAACCTGTCTTCCTATACATTCTATGTCCTTGCCTCTAATCCCTTGATTTATGGTCCTACCTCTGGAATGTACTGATTAACATTTATAAACCCCGGTTGGCTATTTCAGAGTATACGCCCTACCGGCACGGTTTGTTTCTAATAGCACAAACCCTTTACTAAAATATTCCACAATACACTGCGCTTTATTTATAGGTTCATACATTGGAGCATCTGTACAGGCATTGCCCTGCACAACATTTTTGCACTTCTCTTTTTTGCACTTCTGGTTGGATGCATACTGCATTTCGTTGTACTGTGCTTGCACTGTTCAATGACAATAAAGTTGAATTTAATCTAATCTAATTCCCGCAATAGAAGTATACTGTGAAGCAATAAGAATTTTCACGTCAACCAATCTTATGAAGGTAACCCCATCAATCACCTCTCTCTCAAATGTATAACATTACAATGACTTATCATATAAGTTATGTATTTACAAAAGCCTGTTTACACAGTTAATGTTTGTGTAGGTATATATTCTTATGTTATGTTCAAGTTGGAGTGCATGTTCACCGAATGGGTTGTTGTTTGACTTGCCAATTGCATTTTCTTGATTTCTCCATTCCAGGTTCCATTCTGCAAATCTAAACTTCAATTGAAATAATCAGACCGTGTGCCATCAACAACTCTTGTACGTGTCAGTGGGAGTTTCACAACCATATTTATATAAACCGGAATCTATACCAACCATGACCAATCAGGCAGTTCTTAGCCGAATCAAGTTGTATCTGTCAGGTATGGGGCATTTCCATTATCACAGGTAATGAAGCTAGAATATCTCCATGCGTGATGCCAAGACTTGCTTCACATGTCAAATCACTAGTCCACAAATCTCTTCACAGTCCATACATCATCCAATTACATACAGTGGATTTTTGTTTGATCCCCTGCTGATTTTGTACATTTGCCCCCTGACAAAGAAATGATCAGTCTATCATTTTAATAGTAAGTTTATTTGAAGCGTGAGAGACAGAATAACAACAAAAAAATCCAGAAAAACACATGTATATTGATTTGCATTTTACTCAGTGAAATAATATTTGGTCCATTTGCAAAACATGACTTAGTACTTGGTGGCATAACCCTTGTTGGCAATCACAGAGGTCAGACGTTTCTTGTAGTTGGCCACCAGGTTTGCACACATCTCAAAAGTGATTTTGTCCCACTCCTCTTTGCAGATCCTCATTAAGTTTTTGAGGCTGAAGCTTGGCAACTCGAACCTTCAGCTCCCTCCACAGATTTTCTATGGGATTAAGGTCTTGAGACTAGCTAGGACCTTAATGTGCTTCTTCTTGAGCCACTCCTTTGTTGCCTTGATGTGATTTGGGTCATTGTAGAGGCACGTCTGAAGTTTGCGGGTGGTGCAGGATTTCAGTCCTTCACGGAGTAGTGTGTTACCAATTGTTTTCTTGGTGACTATGGTCCCAGCTGCCTTGAGATAATTGAAGATTCTCCTGTGTAATTCTGGGCTGATTCCTCACCATTCTTTGAAACTCCACAAGGTGAGATCTTGCATGGAGCTCCAGACAGAGGAAGATTATTATGTGTTTTTTCTATTTGCGAATAATCGCACCAACTGTTGTAAACTTCTCACCAAGCTGCTTGGCGATGGTCTTGTAGCCCATTCCAGCCTTGTGTAGGTCTACAGTCTTGTCCCTGACATCCTTGGACTGCTTCTTGGTCTTGACCGTGGTGGAGAGTTTGGAATCTGATTGATTGATTGCTTTTGGTAAGTTTTTGTATGGTATGGATGTGGTGCCAGATGTGGTGTGTGTGCAGGAAACATGGCTTAACCCATGGGAGCAGCTGGTACGTTAGAAGAGATCAACAGAAGATGCAGTTCTGAACAGGTGGTGTGGTGTGAGGATTTTAATGTGCAAAACAAAGTGTTGGGGAGTGTGTGACCAGATGGCAATGGGAGAACGGTGGAAGACTTAATGTGTGCCTGGTGTGCATAAATGATAGTAGGGGTAACAGACTTGATGTTGTGAGAGGGCCTGAATCATGTGTGGATCTGATGCTGGTTTCTGGTGGATTTGTGTGGTGTGAATAGGAGGTGGATTGTGAGATTACAGCAGGTATTGATTAGTAAATTAGCGGTTGGGACATGGGGACAAGATTGTGAATCAAAGGTGGTGTTTTAGAAAGGTAGATTGGAAATATTATAAGGGGGTGTTTGGGGGATTTGGGGACATTGCGTTAGGGGTGGAGTGTGAGGATTTGTGCGCAGAGAGGGTGTCGGATAGGATATTTGCAGCTGCTGTCCTGGTGATATCAGTGTCTACAGTGCATTCAGAAAGTATTTACAGGGCTTCACAAGCGCCACTTTAAAAGTGGTGGCCAAAAGAAGGTGGCCAGACGGATGGTGGACGGATGAATGCACAAAAGAAGTGAAGGAGAGGGATGCTCCATTAAGAGTCTTGAAGAATGGTATGACGGAAGATACGTTGAGGGATTTTGAAGGAAGCGAGCCGTAGTGAGGAGGATGATTAAAATAGCTAAAAGGGAGGCATGGCGTGAGTACAATTCGACTATTGGAAACGGGACGAATCTGTGTTGGATGTTGAAAATGTATGAAAAATATAGTGGGGGAAGACGGTGTTCCAGCAATCACAAAAATAAGTTGGGCGTTAGAGGGGATACATTGTGTCTTTATTATAGAAGAGGGTCTGAGAAGGCAAACAGATGTACTCAGGGAACATGGTGTTAGAGTTTAAGAGTACAACACAGTAACTCGATGTGTGCAAAGGGGAAGATGCACACCCCAGCAATACCCCATGTGTCCTGTCCGTCAACAGCAAAGTATTTTGGGACTATGCCAAGATACAAAAGTTGGTGTAATTTGAGGACAAGCTAGAGAGGCCTAGAGCAACACCGATAACATCTACATGTACTAATTATTTTGTAAATAAACACTTCTTCCCCTGAATTGGGTCTTTTATTATTCTGAGAAACCTATCAGAAGCCTACCATTGGGATGTATTGGTGAGGAAAGAGGGGACCAGTGAGGGGATGGATGCAGAGCTTATGATGTATGAATTGTAGAAAGCCCTGGATGGGTGAAGGAAGACAACCCTGGGGGAAGACCAGCTATGTTATGTGATGATTGAGAGGATTGAAATACTTATGACACAGCACAAGTCACAGTAATATAAGTAAAAAGTAGTAGTATAAGTAAATAAAAGAATACAAATGAAAAAAAAGAATACAAATGTAAACTAAAATAATATATACTGTCATCCAGCAATAGTAATGACAATATGAAATAAGTCTTTAAATGATAAATATAAGTGTAATAGTGCCTTTATTGTAACTATTTACAAGCTATTGTGGAATGTATTGTGCATAGAACGACATAAAACATAATTTGAGCATTGAAATGTTCATGTGCTCATATGATCATGGATCAATGTTGCTGGTTGAGAAGTCATATGACCTAGGGGCAAAAAAAAAATGTTGTCTGGAAGTCCAAGCCCTGATGCTCCAATAATGTCTACTAGATGGCAAGGGTGTAAACAGATCATAGCCTGGGTGGCTATAGCCTTTTATGATGTTCCGTGCTTTCCTAAGCCATCTTGTGTGGTGGATGCCTTGCAAGGAGTGGAGATGGCAACTGATGATGCGCTCCACTGACTTCACCGCCTTCTGCAAAGCCTTGCGATCAGCAGCGAAGCAGGTGTCGTACCAGGTTGCCCATTTTCACCACATGGGGTCTGCTTGTCAGGAAGTCCAGGATCCAATTGCTAAGACAAGATTTGAGTCCCAGGTTCCTGATTTCCTGAGCTTAGCAACAAGCTTAGTGGACACAATAATGTTGAATGCTGAGCTGTAGTCTACTAATGGCATTCTCACACTTCTTTTTTTGCTTTGTTGCTTCTTTTTCCAAGTAGGAGAGGACAATGTGTGTTGTCAGGGAAATGATGTAGATCCATGGGGGGTTATGCAAATTGCACTACATGAGCACTACATGATGATGGAGGTCAGTGCTACTAGGCGGTAGTCATTCAGGCAGGTGATGGAAAGTTTCTTCGGTACTGGGTTAATGGTGGCCTGTTTGAAGCAGGTGGGGACTGTAGACATTGTCAGGAAGAGGTTGATTATAGAGGTGAAAACCTCCACTAGCTGGTCAACTCAACTCCTGAGGACATGGCCTGGAATGCCATCTGGCCCTGATGATTTCCGTGGGTTTACTCTTTGGAGAGCACTTCTCACGTCAGCCGTGGCTAGAGAGAAAGAGTGCAGTCATCCGGGTCCTCAGCTAGCCTTTCAAAAGGAATGGTGTTAGTATAGCCTCAAGCTGCGCATAGAAGGTGTTGTGAGAGGCGGCAGGCTGGGCGTTTGCTGTTTTTCCCTTTATATTGATTGTGGTGTTTGGGATGGAGTATTTTCTGGAACAGAGTTTGGTGAGTGCTGCCGAGCGAGGAGCAAAATGGAATGGCCCTTACCAAGTTTTACTTGTCACTAGATCAGAAATAAAGATAAAGGGTAAATCAAGATGGATACATGTTACTCATTGCAAGATAGTACAACATGACATAGAGCTGAGCCTTGAGTCTAAAGAATCGGTCGCAATAGGCAATCGACTGCTTATCTCGAGTGAAGATGCATAAAAGGGGATCAGATTTTGATACATTTTTTATGCAACCACTGTAATTGTCATTTATCAATATTGAGGCAATCAGAAACACCTTGTTTAAAGAAACACCCATACTCTCACTATCTCTCTCTTTGTTCTTGTTGCAGGTTATACAGATTATCCACCTGACTCTGTATCCTGGTGTTATAGACTCTACAGGGATAAAGTGACGTACGGGATCAGCGCCAAGACCAACGGGCAGGAAGAAGAATTCTTCAAAATGTTTGTGTCAATTACAACCATAGAGATTGTTATTTGTTTTAGACTAAAATGTAGAAATAGTCACTAGGAGAATATATTCTGAATCTGTGGAAAGCATATAGATGAATATGTTCATAGTAAATATGTCTGTGTGTTTTCTGGTGGTACAGTGTGGTGGTACTCTAGTCCCAAACATAGACGCACATAAGCATGTGGATGGTCATCATGGTATCAACACATTTTTGGCCCTCACCCTACAATTTGCCAAGACAATTAACCAGAGTAGTTGTTGGATTTGTACCCATAGCCCATTCACCGCTAATGGAGGTATTCCCTTTGGAGTCATTCCATTAAAAAATTCGGAAATGTTAGGAATATGAAGGGACATCAATTGGTTCACATTTTCAATATACAACAACTGGGGTGTTAATGACAGCTAATTGCACACTCTCAGACCAAAAACCAGTTACCCCTGTTGGAGGAAACCTGATCACTCTGGAGGTATTTCCATCCAGGATCATGTAACATCTCTAGGTGTGCCTGTGAAATCATGGCATTATAGTGATACGCCACCCTTTAATAGGACTAGTTCTGAAGTTATTGCGACCAAACAGCACCTCTTTGTTTGCAATGATTCTAATGTCCCTGATTGTTTCATGTATGCCAATATAACCCTCAGTAATGGCATTGAAACTTTCTTTTATGCTAACACCTTAGGCAACCTAATTGCGACAGGCATGATTGCTCCTAACGGAACTCACTTAATCTGTGGCCCTAATGCCTTTCCATGGCTCCCGCCTTTATGGCGAGGATCATGCTATTTGCTATACTCAGCCTCAAAGTATGTATAAAAAAGACACTAACTAAAAGACAATAACAGACAGTTATTGTGTATTATTTATAGTCATCTTAGCATGTCCACATTCTTTAACCTTTTCTATGATAGCATGTCAGTTAAACGCTGATTTTCAACATTACTATAAAATTAAAAAGATAGTTGTATTGAAAGATGCTTCTTAAAAAATTTTTTTTTATAAAGAATGTGATAGAGATGTTTTGGATTGTGGTAAATGGGCTATAGAAGGACACCATCTGAGACCCGGTTGTATATAAACAATATCGTTCAGGCAAATTTCTTTTTTAGAGTCCACAGGATTTGTGATGTGGGGTAGCCAATACTATCAATCAAATCTGGCATTCCTGGCATTCCTCATGTCATAGTTAGATCTCCTTTACTGTGACAAAAGATCATGGATCGTAAAAACTGAATATTGGTGCTGAATGTTGGTCCTTTGACAGGATATTGGTGGTATAGTCGATGTAGGAAGAATGGAGAAAAGACATGCTTCCTTTATTATTAGCAGCCTAACTTCTCCCACCAGTTAGCTCCATTGTCTTTTGCCGTGATATTTTATTAAAAGTTAGTAAGCTTAGGTTAATTAGGGAAGAGGATAATGACTAGGCTACTTGTAATATAGTCTTCCACGTCACCATTACACATAATAGTCATTTATTAAGTATACATTTTTACAGTACTTAATATTAAACTCAAGGTTGTTGTGTATTATTAATAAAAAAATGAATCACTAAAGAGCTTCCAAATAATGCTAAAGGTAAAGTTTGGTACCGTCAATATTAATTAATTGTTGTCAGGAAACTGACATGGGCAAGTATGGAAATAGTATAAAAAAGGAAACGTCTGAAGTTAAATAAATACTAGGAAAGATTCTGATTTATATTTATCTTTATACATTAAATACCCACTATTCAATGGTTTAAAAAACAGTTCATGATTTCAGCAGCCCTAACTGATAGTACTTCATCTTATTTGGTTGTTTAGACTTCTAAAATGCATTAACCAATTAGATACTGCTGTAAAACAATCTGTGTAAGTTATATCTGTCAACCCCCTCCCCCAAAACAGAGAGAGAGTGATGGAGTGAGAGCGAGAGTTGTCTAATGTACGGTAGCCAATGGTCAAATGTGTGCCAATGCGATCTGATCCAGTACTACATTGTGCACCACAACACCAAGAGATGTATACAGGACCCAGTTATTTTGCTTTATAGATGTGATGTCTTACAAGGATTGGACCAAAATGCAGATAAGCGTTGTTGCAATAGGTTTTATTTCACCTATGTAACTCGCTGCGATAACGCAGTCAAACTCTTCCAGAGTAATAAGTAGAACAGAGAGTATGTTCTCTCTCTCTCTTTCAGCACATCCGTGCAGACAAGTAACAGTAACACAATAACAAACGCAGAGACAAAACACCGGAGGGATTAAATACTCAGGCAATGAGCAACAGCTGCCGGGAATCAGGGAGGGATGCGTTCACAGGACATGGGGAACAAGACAAACAGGGACGGTGGTGCCTAGAAGGCTGGCGACGTCGAACGCTGGGGGGCTACATGAACAGGGGAGCGGCTGCCACCAGGTGGAGACGTGACAATAGACATATATTTATTATGTTATATTTTCATAAAATAAACAATTCTTAGTTGTTGTGAACCCCTGGGGATGTGCAAATGTGAAATAAAACACCCTAACTGTGTCGTCGAAAATACTTCAGTTCCCAACTCAAAAGGATGTAAAAACTTTGGAGGTTTTGGAATCTACTTCAATGAAGTAGAAAAAACTTTAATGAAGTAGAAAAAAAACTAAGTACAACTTTTGAACACACACATTTATACCATGTGTTGTCTCGTGTCCCATTCAACAGACCCTCCTACTTCTGACACACTCTAGGCGGTCCATCCTCCTTGATTTACTAATTACCTCCGCCCCTAAACACTTGTTGGTACCGTGTTGTGGTGGGTGTTTGGGACATAATTAAACTCATGAGCCCCCCTGACCTCAAAAGATCCCAAAGGCTTAGGAAGAGTTACAACAGGCAGATAAGTTAGCAACTAGCTGCATTCAGAAAACCGGTCAAGAGAGACCGATCATGGTGTCATCTGGTGAATTTTATGACTTTACCTTTTAGTGTTCTTTGCGTCCTAGTGTGCTTGTACTATCGCTCAGAGCAAACTTGACTATATGAATAGATATTGATTAGGATTATCTATCAATAAATGCAGTTCAATATATTAATTGCTTATGAGCATATGACAGCTTATTGATTATTAAAATGTTACTTCTATAGAACTATGGCTACTTAACTGATTCCATAATAAATTATTTATGTGGATATGTGAAACACAAAAATTCCCCTACACCTGTAGTAAAATACTATGTGTTTCTCAATAAAAACAACTACAGGTCAACATAAGTTTTTATATTTTCTTAACACATTTTCACAAATATACTCATGGAGTCTTCTTTAAAAATGTTATCTATGCATCCTTCTTCTAGTAAAGAGTTAAAAAAATCCCCAATATAAAGGACATCATTCTACTATAAAGGATGACCTCCTGAGAGGTCAAAAAGTCAAGATAGTGCCTGGTGGATTTTGAAATCCCAAGAACGCCTTAGACCTTTAAAGTTGTATAGGTTCTGGGACCTCATATGGGCAATTTGAGTGCAAAAATTAATGAAACAGATGTTGCCTACTGTAATAAAAAATAAAAAAAGGAATAATGATATAGGCATTTTTATTATTTGATATTTTTAAACCCAACAAATTGTAGTTATTCTGAACACTTGGTGGTATCCAAATGTAGGGGACAGATAAAAGTATTGTTATCCTTTTAATATGTTAAACATGTAAACTTGTATTCTTACATTGATTATGACAATTTAACATCACTATCCGTGTAAGGGGTTTTCAGAATGCATTATATAAGCACACCATTCTACAATAATGGATGACCTCTTGAGACGCCAAAATGACAAGATAGTGACATGTGTATTTGAAAACCCAAGAACCTTAATGGTTTTAATAGTCAAAAGGATAATCATAACAAGTCATAATCCATGAGGTAAAACTATTTCCAAACATACATAGAAATATTTACATTCAACACAGTAAAAAGCCTTATCCACATCAAGAGACAGAGTATGTCCTGGATAGACCATTGTGCACTAAGTAAACTAATTGTCTGAGGTGGGCTGTACAATATATTTCTGTTATAAATCCCAAAATATAAAAATTAGGTAATCGATTGAAAAACAATAATCGCACAATTTGATGACATTAGATGCGATTAATCTAAATTTGTATGTGTTATCATCACGTTGAATCACTAAAATAAACCCATATACATAACAAAGCATATTTTAAAAAGAACATATTATGACATCTTGTGAACTGTAAACAAAACTACATAGTCATTCCCATCAATTATATGCAGCAACATTTTAAGCAACAAAGCTTTAAGGGCCCAATCCCAATATTCCCCCTAAACACTAAGCCCTGAACTTTCACAGATTTATTTTAGATTTTAATTGGCATGCATTAATGAGTTATAAATGCATCTATAAACCTTTGATTATGTGTGAAGGTGTTAATAAACATATGAATGAATTATTAGTTAACTGTTGAAACACATATCAATAAACAAATAAACAATAACTAATACATTAAAACATTGTGTAAACTAATAGTAAATTAATGCATCTACAAATAATGAACTGCATGTGGTTGTGTTAATAACCATGTTAACACATGAATAGGTAACTCATTAAGGATATATTAAAAAAACATAAATCAATACATTTATTTATTGCAATCTAAATATGAATTGATGCAAATCATGATTGGTGTCAATGTGTTAATAAACATGAATATGTCAAGTTAACTGTACAATTATCCAATTTCAAACATAAATTCATACATTTACTTAAATTATTAGAACTATATATTGAAGATTTACAACAAAGCAACTTTGGTGCTTTTTTGGTTGGGTATTCCACCAAGGAGGGAAAGTATTTATTTTCTCTATTAGTAAATGCAATAAGAACTTTTCCTTGGCTAGCTACTGATATTTCTCGAAAAATATAAATCTAAATAAATGATGTTACCTCCTAACACATTCCGGCTCAGGCTAGCGTAATTTATGTCGTTCTAATACGCAAACCCCCACGTTTCGTCCTCGAGCCCACATCTATCAAGAAGTTACGCACGCGATCCCACCGAACAAACTTCATCCGAACCCTTCAAAATTGCAATTTTTCGCAAACAAGGCAGAAAAAGGCAGGTAATTCTGAGAGTAGCATCAACTTGCACGCTGCTAGAGTTTGCGTGGCTCTCCACTTTGTCGTAATATGTTGTTATAGCAGCCTGGTTGAGGTCACAACACAGCTGTGTGTTATGGCTATTACCTGTTTTGTTGTATTTACCAGTACCCGGTGTTTGCGGGGTCCGATATGCCAATCAACCTGCTGTCTGCCAATCACGGGAATGCCTGGAAGGTTCTGATGCCGGGCATCCAGGTGGTTGAAAGGGGGATGGGCATGGTAATAGTTTGGGAAGTAAAGACCAGGTTTAGCTATCGTTCTCTCTTACGCCTGGTATTCAGAAGAGAAGACTACGGTTCATTTGTGGGGGGGGGTTTCTGTTTATTTGGCGTGGGCTACGGCCAAACAGTAGCCTGAGTACAGTGGTTAATAAACCGTTTATTCGTAAACTCCATCCGATGTCTGGACAATTTCTCCTTTATGATTTAGTCAAATCATTACAATATGCATAAGGTACACAGGCAGCTGCAGCACCCACCTTTAACACAACATTGGCTAAATCTAAAGCAGAAATGGAATTGTGGAAGCTAAAGTTACGGAACCTGCAGGAGAAAGGGAAAGACCTTACAAATGAGAGCGACTTTCTGAGGGCACAGCTGGCAGCCAATGAAACCACGGTGAAGCATGGAAGAGGTGTGATGGTGACATTATCTGTGATTCAGGGTCCAAAAATAATCTGCTTGGAGGAGTGGGGAACCAAAGGGTATAGGGTTTTTTCCTTGAGAAAAAAGAAATGGCATCTTTTTAAATATTTTGTTAAATAAATGATATCATGGTAAAAATGAAATTGTTTTTGGTTCCATTACATCACCTTATTCTTTTTTCAAACAATATCTTTAGATAAAATATGTCCATATGTCTTAACAAAAACCAAAATATTTCATAGGGTGTCTGTCCTACATTTTCCAACTGTATATCCAGGTCCCATACATCTGAAGGTGTATGAACATTTGACATATTTCTCAATGTTGTGTCAAAACCCTCAGACAAGATAAAATAGGACTCACCCATGATTTTAAATTTGGTTTTCCAAAATCAAGTTTGCTGAAATGAAAACACAAAATCCAACTTTTTACAAATAAGTAAATGAAGTAGAAAAGTCAGATTGTGTGTTTTCAGCAATAAAAGGTGAACACCTTGAAATGTGTTGGTGAATTTCTTGACACAATACATAGTCAATCAATCAATCACATTTATTTATAAAGCCCTTTTTACAACAGCAGTTGTCACAAAGTGCTTTTACAAAAACTCCCAGCCTAAATCCACAGTGAGCACGCAACAACAGGATTGAAGCATGGGAGGCGGGTTATAGGAAGAAACCTTGAGAGGAACCAGGCTCAAAGGGGTGGCCATACCTCTTGTGGCTGTGCAGGGTGATGTTTAAGAATACTGCTAATAATTAATAAATTCACATGAGCTGTGTCCAGAGCCTAAAATGCCTGATCTAGGTGACAAGCATGATCAGATAGGCAGGACAGGAACAGTCCAGGGTGGGTTGATTAGGGGTTCAGCCTGGTGGCAGCCGGAATCGTCTAGGTTGGGAGGGGGGGTATTATGGCAATTTACTATGTCTAGGATTGTAATTTAAGAAAATGTCTTTAGCACAATTAACAGTTTATTAAAGATTTACTTGCAAGGAGAGTCTGGTTCCCCATTACCCAGAGTGACAGGGAAGCATCTCTGCCAATTCCAAAGTTACATACATTCTTATACACTCAGGTTATTTGCATATGCATTTGGTATAATCCAGTCCAGGGGTGTGTCAAAACAATGTTCCCTTCCTGACCCCAATCTGTTCTCCCCCTATCCTGTGTTTATCCAGGTGCCCCAATAGCCCCCACTCAGGATGGAAGTATCACCCCCTCATGGCCAAATTCCTATAGATCCATGAAGAAGAACAGTGATAAAGAGAACAGATGGGCACAGTGTGATTACAGGATTTAGCATAGAGATAGGTGTCACCAACAAACACAAACCAGATCCTCTGTCCTAGCTTTATGACCCCAACATTCCTTTGCTCTCTTAATGCAACAACAGTTTGACATGTAAGCAGTGTATAATCAAATTAATACATCCAATTGTTAATATTACCACAACAGGGGTCAGCAGAGTGGCAGCTGGAATCGTCAGGTATCTGCTTGTTCTGCAGCAAAACCAGGAGGGCTCGGGACAAGGTCTTCTGGGCCTGGTACTCCACAGGAGTAGGCCGAGACCTCACGTCCTTCTAAGTTGAACCGCAACAGGAGACAAGGTGGGTTGTTAATGAGTGCATTCCTTAGAGTTAAGGAGGAGAACATTGAGTTATGGAGGAGAACTAGCCCAGCTCCCCCGGCACAATAATATAGCAGCATAAAAACTTTTGTCTGAGACACTGTGGCCCTATCCAAGGGAGGCCTCGGACAGGACCCAACAGGCAAGAAATCAATTCACCCACGTTGTCAGGCATCAGCCAAAGGGACATCGACTAACCGCAACCACCCTATATGAGGGCCGAGTATTGCCAGCAGAGTTAATTTCAATTGCTCGAGGGGCGCAAAGGACAGACAGCAGCAAGCCAGTGACTCCGCCCTCAAGTGGCATTGGAGAGCAGGTATCCCAGTGGAGGTGAGAGCCCACCTAGCAAGACAGCAAGGGTGGACAGTATCGAGCCACCTTCAACCCCTTGGCCAGGCTACATTAGTCAAAACCTTGCTGAAAAGATGCGTCTTTAGTAGACACTTAAAAATTGCCACAGAGTCTGCATTTCTAACCGTAATTTGCAGATTATTCCACAGCAGCGGAGCTCTATGTGAGAAAGCCCTGCCTCCGGCTGTTTGTTTTAGAAATTCTAGGTACAACCAGAAGGCCTGCATCTTGCGATCTTAAGTTACGTGTAGGTATATATGGCTGGATCATTTCAGAGAGATATGCAGGAGCAAGTCTGTGTACTGCTTTATAGGTCAACAGTAAAATCTTAAAATCAGCCCTAGCCTTGACAGGCAGCCAATGTAGAGAAGCTAATACTGGAGTAATGTGCTCAAATTTTTTTGCACTAGTTAAAATTCAAGTAGCCGTATTCAACACTAACTGAAGTTTAGTCATTGATTTATCAGGGTAACCGGAGATTAGAGCATAGTGTACTCAAACTTTTGACTGGCACTGTATAGCTGTTCAAAAACAGCTGATCTTACTGCTGCAGCAGAATTAGTTCACAAGTGTTTAGGAACATATTGTCTATACACGCTCCACAACTGACACCCCTAGAAAAAAAACTTGAACCAAATCAAGCTGACTGACAGTGACAGCACAACTTCCACCCAACAACATGAGAAAGAATTAACTATTTAATCCCCTGCTGATTTTGTAAGTTTGCCCACTGACAAAGATATGATCTTTGAACAGTGAATAACAAAAAAAAATCCAGAAAAACACATTTCAAATAAGGTATACATTTATTTGCATTTTACTCAGTGAAATAAGTATTCAATCCCCTATCAGCAAGATTTTATACAGGTCTCGAGCAGAGATTGCGAGCCCTCTCTTAAAGAGATTCCAAACTCTCCACCATAGCCAAGACCAAAGAGCTGTCCAAAGATGTCAGGGACAAGATTGTAGACCTACACAAGGCTGGAATGGGCTACAAGACCATCGTCAAGCAGCTTGGTGAGAAGTTTACAACAGTTGGTGCGAATTTTCGCAAATGGATGCCCTTCAGTCTGGGGCTGCATGCATGATTTCACCTTGTGGAGTTTCAATGATAATGAGTACGATGAGGAATCAGCCCAGAACTACACAGGAGGATCTTGTCAATGATCTCAATGCAGCTGGGAGGTAACCAAGACGAAAATTTGTAACACTATATGGACTGAAATCCTGCAACACCGGCAAGGTCCCAATGCTCAAGAAAGCACATGTTTTGGCCTGTCTGAAGTTAGCCAATGAACATCTGAATGATTCAGAGGTAAACTGGGTGAAAGTGTTATGGTCAGATGAGACCAAGCTCTTGAGCATCAACTCAACTTGAAATGTTGGGAAGATGAGGAATGCAGCCTGGAGGTGCATTGGAGGTGAAAACATTATGCTTTGGGGGTGTTTTTCTACTAAGGGTACAGGACAACTTCACATCAAAGGGACAATGGATGGGGCCATGTACAGTCAAATATTGGGTGAGGACCTCCTTCCCTCAGCCAGGGCATTGAAAATGGGTTGTGGATGGGTATTCCAGCATGACAATGACCCAAAACACACAGCCAAGGCAACAAAGCTCAAGAAGAAGCACATTAAGGTCCTCGACTGGCCTAGCCAGTCTCCAGACCTTAATCCCATAGAAAATCTGTGGAGGGAGCTGAAGGTTCGAGTTTCCAAACATCAGCCTAGAAACCTTAATGGCTTGGAGAGGATCTGCAAAGCGGAGTGGGACAAAATCCCTCCTGAGATGTGGGCAAACCTGGTGGCCAACTACAAGAAACGTTGTCGTGGAAAATGCCGTTCCCAACTCAAAAAGATAAAAGAACTTCAGAGGTTGTAAAATCAATTAGACTGTAATGAACGTCATCATAAAGCCTGGA
Source organism: Novumbra hubbsi (assembly GCA_016801125.1). Classification (NCBI taxonomy): domain Eukaryota; kingdom Metazoa; phylum Chordata; class Actinopteri; order Esociformes; family Umbridae; genus Novumbra; species Novumbra hubbsi. The sequence continues at coordinate 20,628 of JACXGK010000825.1, forward strand.
AGTTTCTGCAGAAAAGACCAACGTACAACTTGCGAACACACATATTTATGCCATGTATTATCTCGTGTTATTTAGATCATCCCTTTATGATAATTTCAGGGAATGAGTGAACCTATTGTTCAAATCATGAGCCACCTGGCTTGAGAGATCGCAAAAGGAGTAAAAGACTCCTTAACCAAACAAAAACATAAATCAACTATGAATGTAAGCATGTGCAGAAGTTCTTCAAATTACTAATCAGAGCAACAATGTTGTTTCAGAACATCAAAGAATAACTAAACAAAACACTCAAATTGTGAAAATTTAAAATTAAAATAATGCAGGGTGATACATACATGATACAGGAGGTGAAATAAGTATAAAAGTAATAGAAAACCAAGTTCTCTCCATGGTAATACATACGTACCAAGTTGGCTACCAGCCACTTAAGTACATTCAACCTTCATCAATGGAGTACAATCTTTTCCAAATTAACAATAGTTTAACATCCTGAAAAATGTCCCCACTGCAACCGTACCGACCTGAAAACATTCCGTTCTGATGTAGAGTTAAAACTGCTTCCCCCCCAAGTCTGAATCAGAGAATGTCCACACGCTCGAAGTCTTCCAAAATAAACACCTTTATTAGCAGATAATTATCCGGAGATTGTTCTCCACCGTACAGTAGACAAGATCTGACTCTCTTTCACCGGGACACAGCTTATGTACAGCCCCTCCCACCCCTCAGTCATTGGATAGAATCTGTTGAGTGTGCTTCCTGGGTGGGCGTGTCCCTTTCTTGCAGACCCCATCTCTGACCGTGGGTCAGAGGTCACCAGAGGCATCATCATGTGCGGGTCAGAGCCATCCCGCTTCTCCACCGCCGTGGTGATAACGCAAAAAATTAAAGCTCGAATGCAGGGAATACAGCAACACCCGCAGGTGACTAGAATAGCTCCAAAGGTCGCTATAGATAGAAGGAGCGAAAGTATAACCCCTTTCCAGCGCCCAACCATTGAGTCCAACCAGCCCTCCAACGGATTGTCCATCCCCGGGTGCTCGTGTATCCTTTCGGATAGCGTCCGCGTCCACAGCCCATCAAGCGCTTTGGCAACAGACCCATCCGGGGCGGTATTGTTAGGGATGAACGTACAGCACATGTCCCCGAACATGGAACGGACCCCACCTTTCTCAGCTAGTAGCATATCCAGGGCCATACGGTTTTGCACCGCCATCAGAGAAGTAGGCCCCAGTTGCTTCGAGAGGCCTTCAATCGCATCCCTGGTCAAATTAGAGACGCAGGACATTATAGTGTACATAGTTTATACGGTCCACATTTTTGTTGGTAGTTACCGGAAATAGCGCAGAGAGAATCGGAATGTTTTCAAACCCAGCCGCAATTTGATCTGCCAACTTGTACTCATTCGGGACACCCCTGGGGACGCCAATGGCATCTATATAGGTGGAAGACCCCAGTGACAGGTCGAAGAGAGAGGCCCTACGCCTCCCGCGCAACACATGCCGCCTCCTGCGGTGGGTCAGTGTGCTAGTGGACTCGGAGTCAGGGCGTCACAATATTTCCCCCACCAATACCAAAGGGGCACCCAGCCGTACCATTGCGCAACTGCCGGAGACCCTGCCAGGAATATGGGATACTAATAAATTATTACCACACAGATAGTAAAACCCGGGTGGTGTTACACCATGCACTCGGGATGTCCCCTTATGATTGAGTCACTGGTTTTACGCGGGTGACATTGAAACAATGGAAACCATACTTGGAACGGGGTGAAAGGGCCGGGTCGGGTGGAATTGTGAACTGGGGGAAAGAGCGCGGCTAAGGTGGAACAAGTGGGTGGCGACGCCATTTCCGTCAGGGCGAGCATACAGTTGAAACCCCACTGGTCCTCTGGATACAGGGGTGCGGGCTCTGTGAATAACTGGGGTCTAGCCGAGGCGCACGCCACGCAGCCTCCTAGGTGTTGTTCTTTAGCATTATTAGCCAACCAATCTAGCCAGAGGTTAGAGTCTGCATAACCCGTAGTGAGTGATATAATCGTACTTGAGTAGTCGGTAACGACCACAGTACTGTTTGTGGGCTGGTGCTGCTGGCCCGGTTGGGGAGTGCTGGCAGCGGTCCAACTCACCCCCATCAGACCCATCCGGTCTGTCCCTGGCTGATCGGCCCCGATAATAAACGCCAGAGTCTGTGGGTGCCCTAGGTAATGTTTGGACTCGCCCACCCCCCCATAGTTACGGGAGGGCGTGGCAACCCGCCGATGGACAGCGTGATGGGATTGCCTGTTGCACTGTAATCACGTTGTAGTGTGATTTTGTCCCACCCGCCCCTTTGTGACTCGGGTCTCCAGGTGCCGGTGAAGTCAAACACATCCTCCCACCCTGAGCACCACCCCCTTCCCGGACCGCCCCCTGTACAAATAGATTGTGCGGTATAAGACCTACAAGCATATAAATCATATTCCCTGTATGCAGTGTCCTCCCCCTCACAGTTCAGCACGTCACATAGGTCAAAAGAGAATGACGTGGTGGAGTTAGGGGGGTAGTACAGCTGGATTTCCCCCATGTCTCTGTCTTGTCCTGGGCAGGTGATCTCCTCTCCGCTACTGCTGGGCAGAAGGGCCAGGAGACTCCATAGGTGGATCCACTTCATCCTGGTTCAGCGTTGGTTGAGTCGAGTCGTTCAGGGGGTCCCCCAGGGTCCGCTCGGGTGGCACTGCAGCGGTGCACTGGGACCAGTGGTACCACGTCTCGCCTTTTCTTCGTAGTCGCACCGCGTGAGACGTCCGTTCCACCACCTTGTGCGGGCCGGTCCACCGGTGCGCCAACCCAATTCAACCCTGTTGTAACCTGAATTTTTGCCAATTTGTTTTTTATAGTGCGGTTCATCCGCTCCACCCGTCCCTGTGACTGGGGGTGGTATACTGGGCCAAATGAATGATACAGCCCCAACCTGGCCTCCACTTGCTGGAGCTGTTTGTTTTTGAAATTAATTACTTATTAAATTACTTATTAACAACCAATTTAAACTAATTATCTGAGTCTAATTGAAAACCTTCTTGTGTCAAAGGTATACTTCCATACACGTAAATATTAATTTGTCAGTTGGTTCCCAATCATAAGATCCGAAGAAAGCTAGTCTTTCCGCTGTAGGGGTATCATTTTCCAAATTGCAAATAAAAACAAAATACTCAAACTGGGACAAAACACAAATTATCAAACGTACAACAAAAATAAACATCCCATGTAATCAACCCGTGTCAGAAAATTGCTAAAATCCAAATGAAATATCCAACTGCTGTAAAAGTTAAAATCCAACTCCCCTCACCTCTCGGGTTTCCTCCTGCCCAGTCAAATGGCTCCTGGCTTTTGTAGTCATTAATGCAGGAGTCTTGTAGTTCTGTGTGCCTTCCTCCATTCCTCTAATCTCTCCTTGATCGTGGTGTTGGAAATGATCAGAGTCCAATTGTCCTATTCCAACCGTGGTTTGGACCTGGAATGATCTGGGCCCCACTTTTGCGGTAGCCCCTCATTGTTCAGTCTATCAGGGTTGCAGGAATTAGGACTCCTTTATGAGAGATTAGGATGGAAACTCGCACAACACAATGTTAAAAACTTGACTGAAGGGTTTGGCATTATCTTACTGAATGTAAAGCTTTGTATTACAAAAAGTTTTTAAACCCCCATCTTATATCTATCCATTCTTCATGGCTTAAACTGGGAATTTACCATTTAGATATTGTCACTAGTGTCTGTCCTGAAAAATTCCAAACAATCAAATTAACTTCCCCCAACCTAATCTACAGACTCTCCCCAGGGGTCCTAACTTCAGGGTCTGTGTGACTTTCTTACAGTTTCAGTTAACACCTCTAAACCTTGATCACCAGAACAGAACCATCCACTTGTGACAATTCAACCTATACCAAACTCCCACAACTCCCAGTCTTCCCAATCACTCAGGTCTTATTTAGCTGGGCCAAAACAAAATTGTAAGATACCTTTTACTGTGAAATTAGCATGTTAGACTTCTCATAATTTTAACAATCCCCCAAAACAAGTTTTACCAAGTACAGTGAGTATGGGACCTCAAAATATCAGTGTCATAATTTCTGTGTACCTATTTGTTCAACTTTGAGCTCTAAGTTCACCTCTTATACTCCCCCAAATATTTAAAATCCCCTTAAATATTTAAAATCCCCAACTACTCCCCCTATTTATCTCGCTTAGTTGTGCTAACAACTAAGAGATAATACCAGGAGGAGCCCACAAAAAAAAAAAAAAACAGAAACCCAAAAGTGAAGCAGGCCACGTATCTATGGAGAAACGTGGATCGACAGAATATTTCAAAGTCAGTCCAGTCCCCCAGGACACAGAGTTATCCTAAACTCTACACCCTATGGGCATGCGCAACGCCAAAACTACGCCCCCAGTGGAACCAGTCCACTACTGGTCCTCTCCAGAGAAGGGGAGAAAAAAACATGGCCGCCGAAGCGGCGTGTGTTTGATTAGATGACCCCAAGAGCACAAACTAAATATGCAAAAGCACACAAGATCACTCCCGGGCAGCTGTACGCATGTCAGCGAACAGACCCACTAAAAACAGGCAGTTGAACCGCCACCACGGTAAACGTGACCAAATACACATATTACCTGAAAAAACATTGGATCCCTCCCGCACAGGGAAACCAATTACCGAAAAACACAACATTGAACAACAATCGGTGTGCGCATATATACTGCTCCATTAAACTATTTTCCGCTCTCGCCAGAAACGCCAAACCACTGATTGTCCCACAACCATGGCCTTTGTAACGGGAAAAATATAGTATAGCTGCAGGGGCAGTCTGGACATGGAACAAACTCTTTATCTTAACCACCGTGTTAACAACTCATCTCACCCCACCAACAGTATGCATGACCGGCGACCAGAAAATCCATCTCACTACTCAATCCAACCACATCCCCAAACCTTTCAAAGCACTTCCACGAACCCGCTTACCTCACATTCCAAACAATCAAACGATATGATTTACCATCAACCATCACCTAGCCATTAATTTCTCCATTATTAACCACATACCGGAAACCCTCCTATCAACTTGCCATAATACCTTCATCAAACTCCCGCAATTTTGTTCATTCACCATCAACCCGTCAACTCAGCCGTGCATCTGTTATCTAACAGCACCCAAAATTCACCCCGCCACAGGCGTTCCTATTTCCACACACCCCACACAATCTCAGTTCACCTACTACTCCTACAGTCCTTCTATTCAACAAGTAACAGCAACACGAAAGCAACATACAACGAACAACACCAAGCGACAAACCAAAGGGACACTTACACAAACAAATCACCAGTGAAAACAGTTTCGCATTTCTTTTTTTTTTCTAGGGTGTATGATTAACATTCGGAATTGTTCTTAAAAATTCCAGGACTCAAACCTAAATGTAGCATTTGGAATTGTCTTAAAAATTCCAGGACACAAACCTAATGCTATACTGGTGATTTGTAGCGTATTCACTCGTTTTTTGAGGTTCCTTAACACTCCTCAGGACTTGCACCTAGCGCCTCCTAACGGCGTCGCCGCACCGCAGGGTCTGCCGGCCCGTCAACCGACAGCAGGACTCGCCACCTTCAAGGATATAGAATTCGGAACGTCTTAAAATTCCAGGACTCAAACCTAAATGTAGAATTCGGAATATTCTTAAAAATTCCAGGACTCAAACCTAAATATAGCATTAAACTTTAATATAGCATTAAACTTTAATGTCGTCCGGAGTCGCCGCTCCGTCCTGACTTACCTAGCTTCGGACACGCTACTCCGGGCCTTTAGTTTGGAAACTTTCTTTTACACACTTCGTACTTTTCACCAACAATTTTTTTTTTTTTACTATAGCCAATACGCAGATTTCGTATTAAAACCAGGCTCTGCTTACCTTGTTAAGTTAGCCGGCTGAAAATCGTCTGGAATTTCCGGAGGCTCTGGTTTGGTCAATTGGCATGAACACTCTCCGATCCCCGGACGAGCTCCCCAAGTTGTTGAAGATAAAATCTGCTTCCCCCGAGTCCGAATCAGAGAATGTCCACGCGGTTCAAGTCTTTCCAAACTAAACACCTTTATTACAGATAGCTATCTGGAGATCGTTCTCCACAGAACAGTAGACAAGATCTGAATTACTTTCACCTGGACACAGTTTATATACAGCCCCTCCCACCCCTCAGTCATTGGATAGAATCTGTTGAGTGGGCTTCCTGGGTGGGCGTGTCCTTTTCTTGCAGACCCCATCTCTGATCGTGGGGCCATCTGGTGACAGCGGAGGCAGACGAAGAGGACAGTTGAAGGGGGGGTGCTGGCGCCAGAAAGTCTGTCCGGAGATATCACCTAAATTGTGTTCACACTTCCCCTCCTGTGTTCCCTGTCCCCATCAGGGTCAGTGTGGGTGGCTGTTTTTCTGCAAAGGGACCACGACGACTGATCCGTGTAAAGAACAGAATGAATGGGGCCATGTATCGTGAGATTTTGAGTGAAAACCTCCTTCCATCAGCTAGGGCATTGAAGATGAAACGTAGCTGGGTCTTTCAGCATGACAATGATCCCAAACACACCGCCTGTGCAACGAAGGAGTGGTAAATGCTTCGTAAGAAGCATTTCAGGGTCCTGGAGTGGCCTAGCCAGTCTCCAGATCTCAACCCCATAGAAAATCTTTGGAGGGAGTTGAAAGCCTGTGTTGCCCAGCAACAGCCCCAAAACATCACTGCTCTAGAGGAGATCTGCATGGAGGAATGGGCCAAAATACCAGCAACAGTTTGTGACAACCTCGTGAAGACTTACAGAAAACGTTTGACCTCAGTCATTGCCAACAAAGGGTATACAACAAAGTATTGAGATAAACTTTTGTTATTGACCAAATACTTATTTTCCATCATAATTTGCAATTAGATTCATTAAAAATCCTACAATGTGATTTTCTGGATTTTTACAACATAGTTGAAGTGTACATATGATGAAAATTACAAGCCTCTCTCATCTTTTTCAGTGGGAGAACTTGCACAATTGGTGGCTGACTAAATCCTTTTTTGCCCCACTGTAACTCCCCCTTCCTAATTTACAGAACCCTCCCCCCATCACACAGGCATTAGTGTGAGTGGGTGACTCTCCCAGGGGTCCTAACTTCAGTTACAGTGTCACTCTCTCTTCATTTAACATTCTTCAAACATATTCACTAGAACATAATTATTTACTCAGGATAATATAAACTATACCAAACTCTATTTCTATAACTACCAGTCTTCTAAACAATTCAGGTCTTATTTAGCTGGGTCAAAACAAAATGGTAAGATACATTTTACTCCACAAGTACCATGTTAGACTTTACATCACATTTACAATTTCCAAAGACAAATTTAACCAATTACTGTGAGTTTGGGGACCTAAAAATATCAGTGTCATCGCTGTCCAAACACGAAAAACAATGTGTCATAACTTTCAATGTACCTATTTGATTGACTTTGAGCTCTAAGCTCACCTCTTATACTACCTTAAACATTTAAAATCCCAAACTACCATACATCCCCCCATATTATCTCGCAAGTTGTGCCAACAAAAATAAGAGTTAATACCAGGAAGAGCCCAAAAAGAAAATAAACAGTAAACAGAGCCGAATCAAACATCCAAAGCAAATACAAATCGAAGTGGGCCACGCCTCTATTAAGAAAGGGGGTACGCCCTTTGAACCACATCCACACAGACAGTTCCAAAATCAAATTAATTCCTGTCAGTAATGCTAAAAACTATGGGCAGTCGGAAAAAGAAAACCTGCTATAACAACCTATTATTTATTTTTTTAAATAATGTTTAGGGATCCCTCGCGCACAGGGAAACCCAAACAAAGTATTAAAAAACACTTAACAACAATCGGTGCACGCACATATACTCCTCCGTTAACATATTTTAGCTCTTGCCAGAAATGGCAAACCCTAACATCCCTGGCCTCCTTAGCGGGAACAATATAGGAGAGCTGCAGGGGCAGCCTGTACATAGAACAAACAAAATGTTGCCTTAACCACAGTTTTAACAACTCACGTCACCCAAACAACAGTGTGCATGGCCGTCTATCAGACATTCACCATCAATCCGACGGATAAGCCGTGCGTCTGTTATCGAACTGCAACACAAACTCACAAAGACACAAATGTTCCCATTTCCACACACACAAATGAACAGCTCTACTAACGCACAAAACATGACAGAGACCAAACACAAAGAGAATGTCACCTCAAACAAACCTGTATATTTTTGTGTACCCCTGTGTGTCGTCACGTAAAAAAAAAAAAATGTGCACAAGAAATTATATTAATCCTAGTCAATAGTGTAACCCTAACATATTGAAAATGTGTATACATGCACGTCCCTAAAGATGTATTGCGTTCTCACCCTTAAATCACAATTTTGGTCCAGGAGCCTGTACCTAATCATGCTCAGGCCTCACTCCAGCCAGGCACCTCTGTCTTAACCCCAGGAGAAGGATAAGCCTAGCTCACAGGGGAGGAATGGAGATCCAGAGTAGCAACCTCTGGACGCTCGCGTTCAACCCGACTGGAAAAAGGACCCAAGCCGGCAGGATAAGGAAAACCGGACAAACCCCCTAATTATCATGGCAATGTTAATGTCTATACATAACCAGACGAACACAAGATGTACAAATACATAGACAATACATATAACACTGGATAACTGACATGTTTTTGTTGAGTTTCATAATTTTGATCTGCTTAATTGTCTTAAAATTTCGGATACAATGAGTACTCTAATTGGAATGCCATTTCAATAGTGCAACGTAGACTCAGATTGTTACTCTATATTAACTTGTTTTTACAGAACCTCAATCACTCCTATTCACCTGATCCACAGGTAGCCGTCACTCCCCTGATTAGCAGATAGCTATCGTCAACACAAACCTGCCCAACACACCCACACCGCGACAACCCTCAGCCACTTCTGCTAGGTCGCCATCCACGGCTGCCGGCACCCTACTGCCCTTGTGACCGTACAAGCGGGAATGCCGGATTTGACCTGGTTTGACTTACGGTCTCCTACGTATCAATCACATGCCCTCAGTTGCAACTCACTTATTTACAGGTTATTATACAGATACATTAGTATGCTTACACAAATATATTGATTTCAAAACCCCTATCTTGCATCACACAAAACGTTCGTTCAATATGGTGAGACCTTACTTGGTGTCCTTCTGCCAGACCAGGTGGTTCAAGTTACACAGACTAATATACTATAGTAAGAACTTGCTTACCTCTTTTAACACGGCCACGTCTCGTCTGTGCAACCTGAGGCTCCACGGTCCAGACAGCCGTCCACCATGCGTCCCTTGGCCAATCCTGTTCACGTGACGCCAATATGTCGTGGAAAATGTCGTTCCCAACTCAAAAAGATGCAAGAACTTCAGAGGTTGTAAAGTCAATTAGACTTTAATGAACGTCATCATAAAGCCGGGAAGTTTCTGCAGAAAAGACCAACGTACAACTTGCGAACACACATTTATACCATGTATTATCTCGTGTTATTTAGATCATCCCTTTATGATAATTTCAGGGAATGAGTGAACCTATTGTTCAGATCATGAGCCACCTGGCCTTGAAAGATCGCAAAGGTCTGGGAAGAGTTTAAGGGAGGCAGAGTGATATGAGTAATATGATGATGCCATCCCAGAAAATAAGTTCAGAATCTTTCTGGTGAGAAATCATGAATGATGACCTCGTCTTTATTGTTCTTTGTTTCCAAGTGTGCTTATACTACCACTCAGTACATACTTGATTATATGAATAGAAGTTGTTTAGCATTATTTATCAATACCTGCAGTTTAATACATTTCTGGCTTATGAGTATATGACATCTTACGGATTACTAAAATATTACTTCAATAATACTATACCTGCAGTTTAATACATTTCTGGCTTATGAGTATATGACATCTTACGGATTACTAAAATATTACTTCAATAATACTATGGTTACTTAAGCGATTCCTTAGTGAATTCATTATATGGATATGTGAAACACCATAATTCCCCTTTAACGTCTGACCTCTGTAAATGCCAACAAGGGTTTAGCCACAAAGTACTAAATCATGTTTTGCAAAGGGGTCAAATACTTATTTCACGAAGTAAAATGCAAATCAATTTATACGTTATTTCTAAAGCAATTTTCTGGATGATTTGCTGTTTATATTTTGTCTTTCACTGTTCAAATAAACCCACCATAAAAAATATATACGTATCAATTTATTGGGCAAACGTACAAAATCAGCAGAGGATCAAATAATGTTTTCCACTACTGTAGCTACAGACCTGAAAATATTAATATCCACTATTAGTGCTGTGATGAACCAGCCTGCAAGAAAGCACATGCATATATTTTGGCCCTAGACAGTATGGTGGCAAAACAAATCTCCATGGATCACAGAAGTATATCTCGGAGTCAACCATTTTCCTAAAATTACAACAGCTCATCAGTCACTGACATACAAACCTAAATAATCTTTATTGACTTTTTTTTTTTTTTTCACTTTCTGCCACCAAAACCAGGGATTGCCCCTGGAAGATGGAGATATATACAATCACCTTACTTTCAGACATCGTTGTATGCCATTTCCTCAGGAGTAGCTTCCATCTAGCCTCTCCACCACAAGGGCCTGTTTAACAGAGTGATCCAGAGATGGTTATCCTCCTGGCATAACACCTCTAAGTCACCTCACTGATCAAGTTTTTTTCAACAATACCAGTTAATAACTTCTATTTCTCTTTGGCATAAAACAAGCCTGTAAAATCATGTTGGACATGGCACAAATAGAAAAAATTATCTTCTAATTGAGATGCTAATTTTTTTCATCAACATATGCTCAAACCACAGATTTATACCAAAAATCTGTTTAATTGTTTAAATGCAATGCTGTTCAGTGTCTCGTTCATGTATACATTTACTCATTTACTCTGAAAGTAAGAAAGCTATTTTATGCAAAAACCTTACAAAATAAATCTGGACCATCCAAAAAAATGAATCCACTCCCAGTTCCATATAAAGAAAAAAAAGATTAAACTGCTTGAACTGAACATGACAGAAGATGGTCTTCTTGAGCGCATCAAACCCTTGTGTTTAAAACATAAAAGATTCATATCATGCCTTAAAATTTGGTATTAAGAATTTGGTACCCCCCCTTCTATTTGTGCTCTTAAAAAAAAGTAAACAGTCACTGTTTGGGCATTGGCAAAACATTCCTTTAATTATTGATAGAAATATAGTTAAAATTCCAAAGAAAAGGATAAAAGAAAGTATGTTCCAGACATCTAATGTAATGGAGCCACGCGTTTTTTTTTGTTTTTTTTAATCTTCTCCAAGAACCGGCACAATACTTCCGGTAATTTTTTGTTTGGTCAGCACACTGGTTAATGCTTAAGGTTTTCCCCCTGCTTGGTGGCAAAAGTGCATTGACATGACGGCTTTCATTGGGTCCAATGGAAGAAACAGACTGCCCAGTTGAGTACAAGGAGGCGCATCAGGTACAACTCCTCCACCCAGTCCTTAGTCCATACCCTCGCTCTTCCTATCCCATAGACAGAACAGAGGAGTGTTTTAGTCATGTGGCCCCCCCCAGGGGCCCCTCAGTTTGAAGCACTGCTATTGTAGGTGCTGGAGGTAGAGGGCGTGGAGCTCGACGACAAGGGTCCAGTTCCGGTGGCCAAGGCCTTGCGAATATGGGGCATGAGGAAGGGGTCTTGGGCCAGCTGTCGGACATCGCTGCGCTCCTCTTTGCGGTAGGCCAGACAGCGACGGATGAATGCCTGGGGGAGAAGTGAGGGAAAGAAAGAGAGAGAAGGTTAAAAAAAAAGTTAAAGAGAGGGTTCTCACCAAACACTTTGAAGGGGTGGCAGATGGTTTCTGCAAAATACTATTTGTGGTTGATTGTGCTGTGAGATTATAGCATCTGTAGAAACTTGGAGATGAGGAGGTATTAAAGACTGGCTTAACAAAAGGAATGTTACTGTCAGATTAAACTGTCAAATTTAAATGAACTCCGAGGGAGCTGAGTATTTGCATGCACATTCTGAGTCAACATTCTGAGTCAACTGGTCATGTATAATCTTTTACAGGGTTGTTGTGTTCAAACATCTGCTGCCAAGCAGCCAGATCAAACAGAGTCAAGACTGATTATTTAGAATCATTTGGAAAGTGTCGTGTGTAGTTGTTGTTGTTCTCTCATTGTGACAGAAAAGGGACAAAAAAAATAAGCTATACCATGGTGCTAGTGAGTTGGTTTAAGAGAATGTGACTTCCAATATTCCAATAAAATGTCTAAAGTCACACTTTCACATGCTAAGAACAGGTACAGTGGAGTAAAAAAATATTTGATCCCCTGATGATTTTGTTAGTTCGCCACTGACAAAGAAATGATCCGTCTATATCTACAGTAAGAGCAAAAATAACAAAAAAATTGGTGAAATAAGTATTTGACCCCTTTGCAAAACATGACTTAGTACTTGGTGGCAAAACCCTTGTTGGCAATCAGAGGCCAGACGTTCCTTGTCATGCTGGAATACCCATCCACGACCCATTTTCAATGCCCTGGCTGTGGAAAGGAGTTTCTCACCCAAGATTTGACAGTACATGGCCCCATCTATTGTCCCTTTGATGCGGTGAAGTTGTCCTGTCCCCTTAGCAGAAAAACACCCCAAAGCATAATGTTTCCACCTCCATGTTTGACGGTGGGGATAGTGTTCTTGGGGTCATAGGCAGCTTTTCTCCTCCTCCAAACACGGCGAGTTGAGTTGATGCCAAAGAGCTTGATTTTGGACTCATCTGACCACAATACTTTCACCCAGTTTACCCCTGAATTATTCAGATGTTCATTGGCAAACGTCAGACGGGCCAGTACATGTGCTTTCTTGAGCAGGGGGACCTTGTGGGCGCTGCAGGATTTCAGTCCCTCACGTAGTGTGTTACCAATTTTCTTGGTGACTATGGTCTCAGCTGCCTTGAAATCATTGACAAGATCCTCCCGTGTAGTTCTGGGCTGATTCCTCATCGTTCTCATGATCATAAGGTGAGATCTTGCATGGAGCCCCAGACTGAGGGAGATTGACAGTTATTTTGTAAGCCTTGTGTAAGTCTACAATCTGGTACCTGACATCCTTGGTCTGCTCTTTGGTCTTGGCCATGGTGGCCAAGTACTAAATCATGTTTTGCAAAGGGGTCAAATACATATTTTACGGAGTAAAAAGCTGATAAATTTATAACATATTTATTGGATTTTTTTGTTATTTTGTCTCTCACTACTCAAATAAACCTACCATTAAAATTATAGACTGATCATTTCTTTGTCAGTGGGCAAAAGTACAAAATCAGCAGGGGATCAAATAAATAAAAAGTCTAATAAAAGGGAACAAGTAAAACTTGATAGTTCCCAGAAAAAAAGGCAATATAAATCAATGAATCAATTGAGGCGTTAAGGAATAGCCTTGAAAACACCAATGATGAATTCCCGCAAGTTTTATTAAATGGGTAGAGGACTTACCAAGTGAGTGTGTATTTAATTGTGCACATGTCGTACCTTAGCTTCGGGGGTGACAACAGGTTTCGGGGGAAACTGCACCTCTTTGGCTTTCAATATGGTGTTCTCCTGCAGGATGTCTTGTTGGGACTGATTGTGTCCAAACGGCTGGAGGTAGAGAAAACAATGAGGAGATTGGGTGGTGGGTTTGATTAGGTAAGCGAACATATGGTTAAATGGAGGCAGGAGTTTTTTCAAAGCCAACAAGCTACAAGACCTAAGGCCATTATTGAATGGGTAAAATAAAACGGTCGACAGGGCCTTAGTGAACATAAATTGATTAAGTAGTGTTTCAGTTGTCTTGGTACCAGTTAGAGAGTGGGCTATGAAAATCAATTTCCATAACATTATGCACACAGGCATTTTACTTGACTGTAGCGCGTGTTTACCTTGCGCCCGTAGAGGCTCTGGTAGAAGATGACCCCTACCGACCAGACGTCCACCTTGTTGGAGATCTTGGGTGGTTCTTTTCCCACAACAAAACACTCTGGGGGCAGGTACCTGCAAGACGAGCCGTTAAAACAGACGATTAATGGGTCGATTGGGAGGGACAGTGTTACAGCATTTAGTGATGCCAACTTTTGATTTACTACCGTAGATGTGTGTGTGTGTGTGTGTGTGTACCAGTAGGTCCCCGCCCCCTGCGAGGTCAGCTCCATCCCATCCACGGAGTTGTAGCTGTCGTCATCCATGATCTTAGACAGTCCAAAGTCTGTGATCTTGATCTCGCCGCACGCCGTGCCGTTCACCAGAAGGATGTTGCCTGTAATGAAGTGAGAGGTGGGAAATGTAGTTGAAACATTTTCAGGACGCCTTTCCCAGTGGAAAACAAATCTATAACCCTAGGATGCACATCTTCATAGAGAAAGTGGTTAAAGACCGTTTTTGCTAAAGCAGCGGTCACCACTTTCGTGTCATAGAGATGATACATACATTACTCATTGTGCTAATATCGGTGAGAACATTATATTCACCAAAGATCGCTGTGCTGCATATTTCCTATAAATAACTGAATGGGTCTCTCCCTGGATTTTTCTATTATTTTTTCAATATATGTAACTGCCAAAATCCAATCACGTCATTGACAGTAACTACACCATCTTTGCAGTTATCATTATTCACAAAGTATTATTGGTCAGTATTGGTACTAATCTGTACTAACTTTACTCTTAAAATTTATTAATTTACTCAACTATTTTGCGCATAATTGTTAGTAAAACAGACTTGGATGGGCTACATTATGACCAGGAACCAAAAAACATATTTACATAGTTATCCAAATGTAACTTTAGTTCAGGTTATCATATCAATTAAGATTATTATTGAAAGATTTAAGAATGTAATTGTGTATATGTATTTCACAATAATATTATAGAGTACACAAACACAAAAAGTAATGCAAAATGACACCCGTCAAAACATGGTTAACCAACACAGACCCAAGCATATTACCTGCGGTTGCGATTAGTTTAGAGCAGGGGTGGGCAAACTACGGCTCGAGGGCCTAAAGCAGCGTGCGAGGCTGTCCTATCCGGCCCATGGAATGCCCTTTTCTGGCCACCAAATCAATTATGATTAACAAATTACACAAAGAAATGTTGGCCCTCCATTTAATTTCAAAATCCTCATGTGGCCCCCGAGCCAAAATATTTGCCCACCCCTGGTTTAGAGTCACAATTGTCACAGGGAAGACCGTGGGCAGACTCACCTGGTTTGAGGTCATAGTGGATGATAGGCGGACGGATTTCGTTGAGGTACTTGAGGGCGTTGACGATCTGCATGATAATTGAGCGACCCTCCTTCTCCGACATCAGCTTGTGCTGCTTCAGGTAGAAGTCCAGGTCATTGCCCTCACAAAACTCCAGCACTGTGCAGAACCTGTGGCGGAAAACAAAACAAACACACTCGGAAAGTATAGTAAGCATTTTTTGAATTTGTCAAAAACAACACTAATTAGTAATTGTGTTAAATTGACTATGAATGAAGGAATAGGTGGAAAGGTCCACCCTTGGTTTAGCGAGGGAGCGGCTTACGAGTCAGTGTCGAGGGAGAAGTAGTCATAGAGTTTAACTATCCGGGGGTGGTCGAGCTCCTTGTGGATCCTGTACTCTCTGCAGGCGTGCCTGAAACAAAAAGGAGAAGTTACAGGTCCGTGAGAGCCAGTAATCTAGCTTGTTTGTAGGTGACCAAATACTTATTTTCCACCATAATTTGCAATTAAATTCATAAAAAATCCTACAATGTGATTTTCTGGATTTTTTTCCAAATTTTGTCTGTCATAGTTGAAGTGAACATATGATGAAAATTACAAGCCTTTCTCATCTTTTTCAGTGGGAGAACTTGCACAATTGGTGGCTGACTAAATACTTTTTTGCCCCATTGTATATCTATACTATACCATACTACTGACAATTTATTTTGTACATGAAACGTAACGAATTTTAGGTTCTCAACAGTTCGAGGTCTCCTTGTTGTATTTTTTGTTACATAATCTGCCAAATGTTTTCAGTAAAGGACAGGTCGGGACTGCAGACAGGCCAGTTTAGTACCTGGCCTCTTTTACAAAAGGAGCCAAGTTGTTGCAATACATGCAAAATGTGGTTTGCTTTCTCCTGCTGAAATAAGCAAGGCATTCCCTGAAAAATAAGCATAAGCGATTGTAAATCAATGTCACCCGTTTTGGTGAAAATAAGTGACAACATGTGCACTGGAGATGCAACGGCAAGACAACCCCAAAAAACAGAATGGTTTTGCAGGTGGTGGCCACAGACAATTACTCCTTCCTTATCCTTCCTGACTGATTATTCTGTAGTTGTTTTGGTCCTTGTCACTACTGGTAGAATGAGGTGGTACCTGCAGCTCATTCAGGTTGCACAGGTAGTCCAGCTGCAGGGCCGTAGAAGGGCATCAACTTAGCAGTAGTATTTCTGCAAGGAACAGCAGGAGCACTGCCAGAGAACTACAAAATTACCTCCAGTGGATTACTTGTGTGCAGGTTTCTGGCCAAACGATCAGAAACAGACTCCATACGCATGGCATGAGGGCTCACAGCTCAGCACTGTGCGCCTCGATTGGCATCCGCCAGAGAATGCCAGAATTGGCAAGTCCGCCATTGACACCCTGATCTCTTCGCAGATGAGAGCAGGTATGAGCACATATGACAGACATGAAAGGCTCTGATGAAAGTTATGCGGCCTGCAATATCATCCAGCATGACCAGTTTGGTGTGGGGAGGCAAATCTTTGAGGGTTGCACAGACTGCTGTTAGGTACCGGGATGAATTCCTCAGGCCCTGGGTACCTCCTGGTGCAGGACAATGCCCGTGTGTGTAGGCAGTTTCTTGATGACAAAGACATTGATGCCATTGACTGGCCCATCACGTTCCCCAGACCTGAATCCAATTGAGAACATCTGGGACATTATGAATCGGTGCACCCCACACCACCTAATAGCATCATAGACCGTCCAGTAGCTCACTGATGCCCTGATTCAGGTCTGGAAGGAGATCCCCAGGACAACATCCACAGTCTCATCAGGGGCATGCCCAGACGTTGTCGAGAGTGCATACAGGCAAGGGAGGGCCATACACACTACAGTGTCACATTATGAGTTGCTTTTATAAAATTACTGTCAATTGTTCCCATTGATCTTTGGTGAATTCGGCCCTTAATTGTTTGGTGAATTTGTTTTCCATTGACCATTGTTACGTGATTTTGTTTTCAACAAATTACAATGTAGAGTAAAGAGTTTAATCTTAAAAATATTTTGTTCAGAGACCCTGTGTGTGATTTAACACTAGAACCGCTAAATCCCCATAGCAACTGGCGTTTGTAATAAAAATAAAACTCCTCCTCCTTCCATGACTTTTCCTAAATAGGTGTTGTTCCGTTGTTAGAAATCTAGACTCACAAACCGAAAGAAACATTTTTTAAAAAATTCACCCCGTTTTCCTACCGCCAAAAAGACACAACACTTGACGATGATAC
>JACXGK010000825.1:38335-88401 GCA_016801125.1 Novumbra hubbsi
CCAGGCAGCCGCTAACGGTACCCAGGCAGCCGCTAACGGTACCCAGGCAGCCGCTAACGGTACCCAGGCAGCCGCTAACGGTACCCAGGCAGCCGCTAACGGTACCCAGGCAGCCGCTAACGGTACCCAGGCAGCCGCTAACGGTACCCAGGCAGCCGCTAACGGTACCCAGGCTCTAATTGCAGAACGAATGACGTCATGGGAAGAATTAGCGATACTCCCAAATAAAATATCAGAGCTTTGGTTGGATTTGAATGAACGTACAAATGAAAAACTATCAATTACCTTGACAGTTCAACAAATAAATTATTCAAACGATATAGGCTACCCGACAAATGTGACTGTTTTTTAAGAGAGAAACAAAATCAAACATCCTATCATCTGCCTAGGAATGTTCCTAAAGAAAAAAACAGTAACATGTAATACGTTTGTTGAATTGTTCAGCATAATCACAAAAAGAATTGTCATAGAAATAAAATAATTCTAATAGAAGATATTTTACTCCAGCGGGTCAATGAATAGGCCTGTGTTCATCCTTTGACATTTATCATGTTTATCAGTCCTAAAGAACAATTGTTTATGTATGGCTATTCAGGCGTATGTTTATTGATCTTTGCAAACTGGTCAATAATCTCTCTTATTGTATCTTATACAAACTAAATTTCATATGTGGTCTTTTTACTATTTTCTATTGAATATAGGGTTTAAATTATTCACACATAATGGCATTCTGTTTATCTTTACATTTTACACGGCATCCCAAAGTTCGGTAGTACTATATTCTCAAAATGTTTATCTTGGACGATATTTGCAAGAGTGAGCCACTATTTCCACAAATCTAAAGCACCAGTAAATCAAAAACAGCAGGAAATCAAACGTGTTTATCATATAGTCTTCTCAGGTCCTTTGTCTTGTCAATTCTCGTTTAATGTATATCTTGTTATGATACCGCCTGCCAAAATGTACTCCCAGCCGCAGAGTAATTTACTTGTGGTAGTTCTCTTTCTTTTCATCCCTCCAGTTCTTGTTGAGTTGGTGGATCTTGACCGCCACATATCTTTGCTCGGTTAGGTCAAAGGCCTGGGGGTCAAAACACAGAATACAGGTACACTAAAACACTGAAGACAGGTATTCACTCCTTCCTATAACCAGCCGAATTACTTATTATAAATGATTTGTGCTCTGGCACACTGAAACTAAAGTTTTCTACTTCTTTTGTTAAGCAATAGTGCACAAGGGAGTGTGGAATATGGCCAGTAAACCACAGCTATGGGCTGTGGTAAGGCACGATGGAACATGGAGTGCCTGGATATTGCTCTACGTCATGGCAATATTGACCATAGAACCAACCTCAGATGCCTTATTGCTAATATAAACTAGTTACCAACCAATTCAAGTGTTGTTACAACTGTTGGCTACGGTCTAATAAACACACTCTCTGCCAATAGGCATTCAGGTTGAATTCTGAATGCTGATTGGCAGAGAGTGTGTAAGCAACACGACACGAGGGGTTGTGGAATATGGCTAATATACTACAGCTAAGAGAGGTTCTAAGTACAGTGCTTCCCATGATATCTATCCACACACTATATGCACAGAAAGGTATTGGGCCACACCTAATCATTGAATTAAGTTGTTTCATGCAGTCCTATTGCCACATGTGTATACATTCTAGCACCTAGCCATGCAGTCTGCCTTCACAAAAAGTTGTGAAAGAATGTAACATTCAAAAGTGCTAACTGAATTAGAGCCTTCCCAGAAGTGGTAACTGTTATAGCGGCAAATGGGGGACCAACTCGATATTAATGCCTATGGACTTAGAAGGGGATGTCATACAAGCTCTTGTAGATGTAATGTGTCCCAATACTTATGTCCATATAGTGTCTACCACAAACTCCAGAGACATCTTATTACCAAAGCAATTAGAGCATTAAAAACTGATGTCATTCCCATGGTATATGGTCTCAAAAGACAATTAACAGCCTATCAGCATTCAAGAATCAATCCATCCGGTTTATAAGAGACCATATACCAAAGGTATGACATTACCTTTGTGAAATATTGCCACTATGCACCGTTTCCAGGTACTCCCCAATGAGTTGTGCTCAAAAAACGCTTTTAGCTGTGTAATATTGGCATTATACACCACACCCCCTATTGCCTTATTGCTTTCATATACTACAGCTTTTAGCCAATCAGCATGCACACGTTCACACCACGTGGTTTATACTGTTGGTTAAACAGAATGCACTCTTAAAAATGGACGTGAGTGAACTGACAACACAAGCATAATAAGCTGCACTACATATTTCAGTAGAATTGCCAAACAGAACATTTTTCAAATGCCTGCATACCCTTCGTTCTTAATACTGTGTATAGCCCCCTTTACCATTTATGACAGCATGCAATCTTTAGTAAAAGTTGTCTATGAGGCCCCAAATTCTTGCACGTGGCATAGCTGCCCATTGGTCTTGGCAAAATGTCTCAATGATATTAAGGTCAGGAGAGTGTGATGGCCACTCTAGAACCTTCACCTTTTTCTGCTGTAACCACTGGAGGGTCAACTTGGCCTTGTACTTAGGGTCATTGTTGTGCTGGAAAGTCCAAAAGCATCCCATGAGCAGCTTTCGTGCAGAAGAAGGTAAATTGTCTGCCAGTATTTTCTGATAACATGCAGCATCCATCTTTCCATCAATTTTCACAAGATTCCCCATGCCTTTAGCGCCTGTTTCTCCTGAGGTAACCTGTGGGTTTTTCTTTGTGTCCCAAACAATTCTTCTCGTAGTTGTGGCTGAAATCTTTCTTGGTCTACCTGACCCCAGTGATTGAACTGTACTGCCTCGCATTTTCAAGATTTTGATATATTTTTCTGTCCCCCCCCCGGCCCAGTATCTAGCCTGCTCAGCGCATCCACGTCAGAGCCAACAAACTCATTGACTATTTATACATGGACACTAACTGAAATTTAAAAAGCTGCAGGTGTAAGAAAATAATCTTTAATTGCCAATTTAACCTGTGTGTGTCACCTAGTGTGTCTGTAACAAGGCAAAATATTCAAGGTTATGTAAACTTATGCCAAACAACTATGTCATAATACATGGCTTGATATGTCACTAACCTTAACAAAAAGATAGTTTTTCTGCATGATCAGTCACATTTTCAAAAACCAATGCCAAAATGTCACAATTTCTGCTAGGGTATGCAAATTAGAGAGCACAACTATAAGTGCACATGTTTTGAATGACACCAAGCTTACACCATGTTCACAAACAGGACAGAAGTAAATGAGAGACTGAACTTTTAAGGTAAAGGTGTCACCTTGTAGACTTCACTGAAGCCACCTCGTCCAAGTAGGTATAACAGGAGGTAGCGGTCGTTCAGCGTGGGGTGGTCTTTAAATCTGAGGGCACCACAAGTCAGTTTCTGTCAAGTTAGGTCCTGAATATAGTCTGCCTATGGCACATTATCTTTTACAGGAAGACAACACAACAGCTCACTCTAAATGTTGTCCTGCAGAGCAATGGAACACTGGCATTTTCTGAAGTCCAAGACACTAAATTCAACAAGGGTCTTCAATCTTAGGGACCATGAAACTATTGAATTGGGTGTGTTGGTGCCGGGAAACCACCTGGTTCGGACACTGGAAAGGAGGGGAATTGAGGGAGGCAAAGGGAAACGTACGTGGAGTTGTCCTCATTATGGATCCTCTTCAGCTCCCTGATGTGAAGGTTCCTGACCCGCTCCAGCCTCTCTAGTTCCGCCTGGATCTCCGCTTCCTCCTGCAGGTTAAGTGCCTGTTAGTTCCACCTCAGACACATTCGTAAGGCCGTTTTATGGATTTATTGTGCTTTAAATTTCTTTCATTTTAAGCTCCTTGTTTTGTACTGTACCTTCTTTAGATAGCCCAGTCGGAGTTTGAAAATCTCCTCTTGCTCATGATATTCTGCGAGGGACAGCCTGCAGAGTTTGAAGACAGGGATCTAAGGTCAGCATTTGTCGTTAACTGAAAATTAACCCGAATTTTACTCAAAGTAGCCACCTTTTGCAGACCTAACAGCCAAACACACATCATTCTTTCTACAAAAGGAAATCAAATATTGTTTGGAAAGTTCTTCCCAACACGATTGCAGACGTTCTCAGTTGTGGGACTTTTGGTTCACCAATGGGTTTCACCATTCTGACCAGTTCAACCAAAACATGCACAATGGTGTTGAAGTCTGGGGACTGTGTTGACCATTCCATGATTTGAAGCCTATCGACTTGTTCTTTTCTTCTAAGGTAGTTAAGACTGGAGGTACGTCTTGGGTCATTATCTTGCCGTAGGATGAACGCCAGAGCAACTAGATGAACACCAGAGGGTACTGCATGGCGCTTCAAAAACATTCCTTTCTTTGCGATTTCTCTAAAGTAAACACCTACAATATTAAAGGTTATGATGGTGTGGGAACCGACAGTGTCTGTTTTTATACAGTAAGGAAGGTTTGTTTGTTCTCAACAAAAGTTGGGACACCTATAGGAATTGTTAGCATCAAAGTACAAGGCTTAACCAACTTTTATTGCTGGAGAAGGTTTTAAGTTTTAACCCATTACTTCTACAATGTTTTTAATAAAGCGTTTTAACCTCTGGCAGTTGACCGCTTACCTTTGTACCATTTCAGGTTACTGGATGCTTACATTTAAATAAAAACTGGGAAAATGGAGGTCTAATAAAAATTTTGCTTTCCAGGTGGCTGTTAGTCCAAATCTTTTCAGATTTCCACTAGCACATGGGTTGATTTTGGATCCTGCTGCACTTTTCCCCTATATACAAATGCTAACGCTCAAGTGCAATTTGTTTACATTTGCTCCAGAAAAAGAAATTTTTCTTAATGAGCAGGACACTCAAAAATGAGGGGTGCTCGAAAAGTTGCCCGTACGCTTCACTGTCCTGGCCGTTGCTCTTGCTCTTGCGTTTGTTGGCGCCAGAGCTGTTGGGGGCAATCGGAGGCTCCATGACGCTGCTGCTGGTGGTGGTGAGGAGGGCGAGGTTCTGGGTTGCAGTTGTGCCAGAGGAGGCGATGGAGGAGGTAGTGCCCAACGGCGAGGGCTTTCGCTTCCCCAGCAGCTTCCGCTGTCTCTCGATGTCCTCTCTCTGGGAGTTAATTCTCTCCTGCTGCCTGGAGACACAAAGAGGTGGACACAAGGATGGCTCGACCATGGTGGCACTGTGAGAATCACGAGTCCTCCAAAATCATTCTACGTGAGCTGTGGGCACTGACTTTATGAGGTTTTGGAAGGCGTATCCGTCGGTCCACTGCTCGTTGAACGACGCCCCATGTCTCACAGTGGTGAAGTGGCCCAGCCGCAGGCGGTCTTGCATGCTCCTGTCCCGGCACGCCCTCTTCTCCTGCTTTGACTGGAACCACACAAATGCCTTCAATCAGGGACTGATTTCGACTAATTAAACCAAGTGGAATCTCTGGCCAATAAATTAACGGCCTGTTACCAGCAGGGTTGGATACAATCGAATACATTACAGCGTTAAATCTAACTGGATCAGTTTGTCATTTGCACATTTAGAATGTTTTGGTGAGACCGATAGATAGGAGCTCACCTTTTCGATGAGCAGCTTTTTGCTCATGGTCACACACTTGTTGAGGCGCTCCTTGTAGCGCTCCAATGCCTTCTGTTGCTCGTCAATCTGTCGTCGCAGGTCACAATTAGCCTGAAAAGACAATAGTTTGAGTTTGGGTAGTGCAACGTAATTCCTGCAACTCCCCATTCAGTTCAGGAAATAAGCAAGCGTGGGACCTTCTACACCAGATTCCAGACAAATTTTCTGTAAAATGTTTAATTTACAGTTATGAAATATACAACGAAATAGCGGAACATTTCAATAAACGTATTAAAAATATTTTTTTAAAACTGTGATATTGTCAAGAATGCGTCAAAAACAATTCCCACATTTTTATTTTTACCCAGATTTAAAAAATATACATTTTACATATGGGGAAAGTGACGCATCTAAACAATCAAGATCAGGCAATTATGTAATCTGCAACACCTACAATTACTGTCAGACTTACATTAGATAAACTGCAAAGGTTTAGTCAATCCAGGAAAAGTCAAATCAAAAGACTTGCTAATTTAAAAAGAAACAAGCAAAATGCTGATCATATTATAGCTTTTAGATATTCCTGCATACCTGTGAAAAGAAAATTTGCTACATTTTCTCCCTTTTTCGCATTGAGTAACTCCAATTCGCAATAAACAGAAGAAAAGGATGTGGAACACATTCTTACCCTCAACAAGTCATCTATCCGCCCCTCCTTCTTCTCCAGGTCGGAGGTCTTGTTGTTCTCTAACGCCGTCAGCTTGTCAAGCGTCAAGTCCGACTTGAGTAAGAGATAGAGACGTTAGTAACAAAAATCACAAATGAATGCAGGGACGTTACATGGATAATTAATCAGCAAGTGCATACCTACTTGGGTGGGTGCTCAATAAATCCACTTCACACTTCCACAATTCATAATTCCAAAATAAAGATAGGATAACTTTAACTGCCTGGTGCGGATAGTGAAGTCCTTGTGGCAGAGTTCTTCAGGACCGGCCGGGTGGGGTCGTTTACCTGAGTAGATTTGTGGGACGACGAAATTGACGAGAAGGATGACGACGAAAACGAGGGAGGGGGCTCGGTGGGAGCTGCTGGGCCTGCCGACGAAGGACTGCCCTGCTGCACCTTTTGACAGAGGAGCATGGACAGATATTCCAGGATGTTCCGCTCGATTTGTTTGGCTGATAAAATGTGATGTAACAAGCTGAAATATTTCTAACTGCAGATCAAAGGTGAGGAAATGCTCTGCTGTTGGCAATTAGTTAGTTAGTCGCCAGGTGACAGAGCAAAAATGGTTCTCACCGCCACAGGGGGTTTAGAGTACAGAGAAGAGGAGCGCACCAGTTGGGGAAGGACCCATGCCACAGGACTCAGAGCAGGGCAACTGCCACTGGCAAACTGAGCCAGAGACATTGAAAGACAAAGAGAGATTAAGGACAACATAAAAAGAATAAAGGAAAGACAAGTAGACAGAATATTTATTGCCAGACAGAGTTGAACTGCTGCAGAGTACTAGTACAGAAAAGGGTCAGTGGAAATGTTCTATCATCAATTACAGTGCTTTATATTGATGTGATAAAAACAAAAGGGGAAATCACCTCAAAGTAATCGCTAATTTTATGACTTCTCGCAGGTCCCTTGTCCTGCTGCTCGCCTTTTCTCTTCCTGGTTCGCTGGTCGCTGGGCTTCTTTTCCGGTGTCTGACCAAATGGACCACACACACACAAAAGTGTCCATCTTTTCTGGTTGGCTAATTCACATTGGGCGAGCACATGTTTAACGCGTTAAAGGTCGATTAATGCCCTCTTGAGACAGTCTTATTGAATGGGATTATAAAGGACCACTTCTGTAGCTTGGAAGACCGGAATGAAGAAACAAACTCACTCCCATTCCTAATTCACATTGAGCAAGCACGCGTTTGCATGAACTCGTGCTTACTGACCTCCGGCTCCTTGTCACTTAGAGATCCCACACTCTGATTGGACGACTCGTTATGTACCGACCCCTGGATGAAAAAACACAAAATTTAAGTTGCACGGTTAAGGCCGTACACAATCATTCCCAATATTGCAAAATGTAAACACTCTTCAGGCTTTTAAAAACCTGATGTATGTAAAATATTATGTAGCTTCAAAAAATAAATACACTTGGCTCTGAAAACAATTATGCTTGTTTCCAACATGAGGGCTGTTTTGTTGTTGCTTAGTGACAGGACTGCAGCAGCCAACATAATATCAGCTTGGCCGAACCAAAATATTCTAAAATGGAGGTTAATCTAAATCCCAGTACCACACCATCTGTTAAGCCTAGATCCAACAATCGTTAAATTAAAGAGAAATAAAAAAATATATATCACTTAAGATGGTAAAATTAGGTCTGCTGCGCCTATTCATTTGTGGTGGTAATAAACTTGAATTAGCAACACTGGGCCTTGAGCACCCACTCAGAATCTAACTCACTCAACCTCACACGCACACGCAGTTCCACTTAGCAAACTAATGAAAACACAGTCCGTCACAACCTCTTTCCCCTGTCCCAACAGTGTTGGGAGAGAAGCTCAATTAACGTCCCCTTTAGACATTCTTATTGAATGGGATTTAAAAGGACCACTTTTGTAGCTTGGAAGACCGGAGTGAAGAAACAGACCTTGGCCACTCCCATTCCTGTAAAGCGGGCCTCCAGCAGCTCCTGGCGCCTTGGGTCTAGGCTGTGGAGTTCTTCCATCATGTCTACCGGGAGGAGGGAGACAGTGTTTTAATAAACCACCAAAAAAAGAGCACAACCTCGTATCCGTGATGCTGTCCCAGTACACTAGGATAGGGATCCATCTTATCGTATCTAAGATAGGAGTCCCTGTTGTGTGTCCGTAACTTCAGGCATGTGATTGTTGCTTGCTCCTTGGGGTTTCAGGCTGGCTGTTTTGAAATAGCACTCTGTGACAACTAAAAAGGGCTTTATAAATAAATCTGATTGATTGAACAAGACAGGCAGCCTTGCCACCTAAATTGAAACCCTTCATCATCCTTTCCTTGAACAAAACAGTTAACCCTCACAGCTGCAGGATCGCTGTAAAACAGTTTGGAAAAGTGGCCATTTACCCCAAAAACGATTGTGTACGTAATCTCTCTCTCATTTGTTTATTTATTATTTATTTATTGATTGTACCCGGTCCTGAAAATCTGCATCTTTAAGGAAAACACCACAGGAATCTGTTCTTCTTCTCATAGCACACGTTCACGCTTCTGTCACAGCCTTTGGATTTTGGGGGGTTTTAATTAAGCCAACTATCCTACAGGAATTATTATCTGATTTGGCAGAGATCATCTTGCCAATAGAAAAAATCATCGACACTCATCACATGACTAATGATAATGGAATAGGTCTCATACTCGAGCAAATAGTATTTCAAGAAGACCACTTGTGTCCATACGCCCAAGTTACTTTTCCGCGTTAAAAAACGTTGGTCTAATACGCCGTCCTCTGATACAAACCGACTGGCTAAAATAAATTCAAAGCAAAAATAACAACAAAAACCATGAACTGATGTAACATGCAAGAAAACACCATCCCTATCTGTTTGCATGAATCCATGACCAAGCATTAAAGTTATGCAAACTAAGTTTGTAAAAAATTCAAGTAAGCCTAGTACAGTACTAACTTCCTAGATTATATGATAGTTACGTGTTTACATGCTTAGGCATTCAACACTTGACTTGACACAAGCAAAATGTTGTGGGCACTGGCACAATTTAAGTGTTGAGTGTTAATTTGGCTGATTTGTCATTTTTAACGTCATTATTTGTCTATAATGTGCGCTGTTTATATAGCGTGTTAGTTAATGTAAGCCCAGTTGGCTATCTTCTGTAATGTATCTAGTTAGGTATACAGTAGGTGTTCGATAACTAACTACAGTCAGTGACCGTCAAAACAACTTTGTTTACCTGCTGCAGCGGTGTCACTTTCAGTACACGGTCCGAGGACCTAGTGGAATCTTCCACCCCTCGATTTCAGACAAGATACTTACTAGTTGTTGTTGCACCCGTGTTTCACCAACGCCCACACACACTTCAGAAAGAAGCGTTCACACCATCTTTGTTGATCGATCCGACAATTTCCCTCTGAACATCAGTGAATGTTGATGAACTCTAGACTAGGCCGCGAATCCTCGGTGTTTCCAAGCCACCCTTTTGCAGGCTGCAGATTCAGAATTACCTGATCGACAGTTGCTGTATATGCTTTTAAAATTGCTCTTGTTAAAAAAAGTTGTATTAATATGTACTTTGTTTTGTATTAAAAGACATGCTTTCTCGTTAAAAAGAATAAATCGCCAACTTTTGTTTCTCTTCCGATAAGTTCAGCTAACATTTGCTTGAATTAGCTAGTCAACCACTAGATAGCATTAGTGAGTGATTATTAAAGATGAGTGATGGGATGTGTTCAATCCAGCTGCTAGCTTTAGGTACATCGTTCCGGAAATGACTAACAAAAACAAAATCACATAAATTCAGAACAGATTCGTAGAATGTATGTAAAAAAGTGGGTGATAATTAATGTGGATTTCATAATTGATTGGGTGCTGCAGAGCCAAGAGGAATTATAGCCTATGGGAATACATTCTCCAATTCAGATATGTTAAAGGAATTAAACATAAGTCAAAGGTGGCAATCTGAGCCCATTTAATGTAGAATGTATATAGTTTGATTGAATATAGAAATTTAAATTATGATAGTATCATTGATATGTATCAAAATAAAGGCTGCATTTGTTAATGCAGAATGAATTTTCCTGCATTACACAACACTGCCAAGTATTTGTTTCCCCATTCTCACCTGCCCAGACAACTCCTATCTTGCCTTCAATAACACAGGAAGTGTTTTTTTAAGCAATCAGATTTTAATCTCAGATCTGGCCAAAATTGGGGGGAAATATATCATAATTGAGCTGTCTTGCACCATATAAATGAAAAATGTTGATGAGGAAGCTTCAGATTCCTCACAGACAGCATGACGTTTTCTCCCAAAAAATTCCTGATACTTCAATTAATCAATTTTGCCTTCCACACTCTGCAGGTTTCCAGTGTCAGAGGACCAATCAATCAAGTTTATTTATATAGCACAATTCATACATAAAAGCAATTCATTGTTCTTTACTGGACATTAAAAGAGAAATACAATTTTAACTGTTTGATTAAAACAGACATGGATCAATTTAACATGTACAGATTGAAATAAAAAATAAATAGAGATAAAAGTTTAAAGGATAATTAAGAAGGATTTTAAAAAAGTAATGAAAATTAAAAAGTCTGGTATAGGGTTTCCAAGTATCTATTAAAGCCATAGGGCACATTGTGAGGTCAAGCCCTCAGTCATAGGCACATGACATTAAAAAGCAGCCTCAGAGCATCACAGAGCCACCACCACCATGCTTAACTGTGGGCAGAGTGTTATTTTCAGCATATGCTTCATTCTTCTTTCTCCAGACATACCGCTGATTATTGTTGTTTCATCGCTCCACAGAACAGAATCCCAAAGCTTCTGTGGCTTTTTATACGATTTTGAGCATATTGGAGCTGACCTTTTATTGTGATTTTGGGTCAGTAGTGGTGTCTTGGAGTTCTGGCATGGAAGAAACTTTCTGCATTTTGTACATGCCTTATTGTGCTCACTGAAACCTCAGTGCCTGTTGCCACCAAGTCTTGCTACAGGTCTTTTGCAGTCACTCTAGGTTTTTTCACAACCTGCCTTCTTTGCCACCAGGTTGCACCTGCTGATAGCTTCCTTTTTCGGCCCTGTCTAGGTAGTGTAACCACTGTTCCTTTTACTTTGAACTTGCAAACTATCCTACCAACAGTGTCTCTAGGAACATTAAGGGCCTTCGCTATCTTTTTGTATACTGTTCCTGGTTTGTGAAGGGTGATGATCTCTTCTCTTAACTTTTTGGACCATTCTTTTGACTTAGCCATATTTCAAGCATGCAGTCAAACATGAAACTCAACAAACCCCTAGCCAGTTCAGGTATTTCATGTGTTCTAGTTCAAGCACACCTGATGCAACTCATGAAGCCCTTGATAAGTTGCCTGTTTTGCATAGTTGTGCTCTTGTGGGGGATTTTACTCTGGGACTGGAGAATTCATTATTAGTTGCATTTTCAATTGAATTTGGGGAAAACACTTGATGCATTTATTGTGCTGAGCTATTCCAATTGCTTTTGTTTGATTTGTTCATTGCAAAAAGCTGACAGTTAATACATTTTGACAATAAACCTGATTTGCAATGGGGGTTGAATACTTTTTGCTTACAACTGTAAGAGGTGGGGAATAAGTGGGAATTCAATAAACAAATAAAATGAAACAAATACAAAATTTGTGTAATTACAGATACAATGCACTTATGCAATTATTGTCTCTCTATGTAAATATGAACAAAAAGGGCTCTTCCAAATAAAATGTGTTCTTCATCCTTTTCCAATGGTAAACGTTTGTAAAGTAATGGAGTACTTCTTGCAGAAGCTACAGAAGCTTGAAATTAGAAGGCTGCATTTTGTAGACCATTTCAACAATCACAGTTATTATTGTACCCAAATAATGATTTGAAAATCTTTCATAAAATGTTATCCAAAATCAGAAGCTTATTTGTTAAAAATTATGGATGGAAACATTTTCATTTCAATTTGTTTAGTATTTTAAATGATGGGGTGGGGGGGATTTGGGGGCGCCAACATTGATCTTGCATACCCCTCAACAAATGTGCAGTTGCGCCCCTGCGCATACTTCATACCATAAGCAAGCTCTAGTCTTTTTTGTTTACCAAATCGGAAACAGAAAACAGCAAGCAACGTGATCGAAGATGTCAAACATTATTCAAATATGATGAGCAAATTTAATAATGTCAGCGAGGTCCTCGCATCATTTACATCAGGTGTGGGTGTTTGCATCATGTTTTTGCATTGACCAATGAAAATAGATTTATCTTCCAAATTAAGATTATTCTTAAGACAATTATTAAATAGTTCTTTCTAATGAATAGTTACGTAACTAAAGAACCGGTACTTCTACTGAAGAACCAGTAACTAAAGAACCAGTCCCTTTAAAATAGATACTGGTAAGACTTTAGGAATAAATGTTAAAACGGCTTGCCATACTTATATATATTGCTTTTCTTGATTCATATATATTTGTACATTCTTAATGTCCTGTCTTTTTTGCAATTGTGTTGCTTCATTTCGCCAGGTCATCATTGAAAAGTAGTTTGGGTTCTCAACCTGACAAAATAAAGTCAATAAAATACTAGAAAAATTTAACTTGTTGACTATTGTGGTTAAACCTAAAGTAATTCATTTGAAAGTGAATTTGGCTTATCCTTTGATTAATACCATCAAAGTCACTGTGGTAACTATCATGACAGTCATGATAATTATCTTGCTACATAACATCTGCGCCCGAATAAGCCTACTTCACTGCACACACAAACTGTTGTTACAATGACAAGGGAAGCCATGTCAGCAAATGACTGGTGTCTGAACACACACGCTAATGGTCACTTATAAACTTGTAATCGGTTTATACCAAATTTGTCCAAAATGTTTTTTAGAGAGATTAATTATTACCTTCATTATTGTGTGAACAAAGCCTAACAACGCCTAATTTCTAACATATTAGCCGGGTCTTGTCAGATCTCCGCCCTGACCCATCGTTTCATCCGCCCAATCACCCCCTCTAGTTGCCTTACCATCAGTCTGTCAGCACAAGCACTCCCCCTAGTGTCACTTACCTGCCAAGTACACACACCTGTTTCCCATCAGTCCCATAAGAACCCTTATTTAATCCCTGTTTGGTTCAATCAGTGCCAGATCAACACAGGAGTCTGTGGATACCCTAGCGCTGCATGAACTTAGGTTGAGCTTGTATTTTGATATTCTGAACGAATAAAATCTGCATTTATGTTGCAGGTATGAGACAAGACCAGGCACAGGGAGAACAGAGGACTTTTGGTAGGACTGAGATAAAACAAAATTAAAACTACGACACAGAGACAATGTTACATGCTATAGGAATAAAAAGCAAACACAAAGACCAACAAGATACTCTAGAAAAGGTAGAACTAAAATGGGGAGAGTGATCAGGAACACAGGTGAGGGTGTTAACAACAAACAGGTGTCCATGCTCTGAATGAGGGAGAGGGCATAGGATCTCATCTGCTCTGCCAGGATGTGACCCTAGTTTTGTATCTGTCTTAAGGAACTCTATTGTGGCCTACTGTGACTTTACATTTCAGAATCAGCTTTATTGCCAAGTACATTTAAACATACAAGGAATTGTCTTTGGTGCTATGGTGCATGACAGAAAAACATAGTAAGTAGTATGAGGTAAAAAAAAATAGAAGTGACTGTAAATATAAAATGTCAACATTTACTTAAGTGGAAAAGTACAATGTGCAGGAAGGAAGTCCAGAAAAGTGCATTAATGTAATGCATTATGTAAAATTTAAGTTTGAAGTTTAAGTTATGGGGCAGAGAGTGTCATTGTCAGTGGGGGTTGTCTGGCCTTTTTGATGAGGCCAGCTGCTGATGGGAAGAAGCTGTTCTTGTGGCGTGAGGTGTTGGTCCTGATGGACCTTAGCCTCCTGCCAGATGGGAGTGGCTGAAACAGTTTGTGTCCAGGGTGGGAAGGAACAGCCACAATCTTTCCAGCGCGCCTCAGGGTCCTGGTGGTGTACAGGTCCTTGAGGGATGGCAGATTGCAACCTTCTCTGCAGATCTAATGATATGTTGCAGTCTGCCATTGTCCTTGGCAGTGGCAGCTTCACAGATTGATGACTGGAAGTGCAGCAGTTGGTGTACAGGGAGAAGACCAGAGGGGAAAGGATGCAGCCTTGAAGGGATCCGGTGCTGATAGACCGGGGATTGGAGACATGTTTCCCCAGCTTCATGCGTCTTCATGCCTCCTGTCAGACAGAAAGTCAGTGATCCATCTGCAGGTGGATTCTGGCACTTGCAGCTGGGAGAGCTTGTCCTGCATCAGGGCTGGAATGATTGTATTAAAGGCAGAGCTGAAGTCCACAAACAGGATCTTGGCATATGTTCTTGAGGAGTCCAGGTGCTGGAGGATAAAGTGGAGGGCCATGTTGTTTGCATCATCTACAGACCTGTTGGCTCTGTAGGCAAACTGCAGGGGGTCCAAGAGAGGGTCGGTGATGGCTTTAAGGTAACACAGCACAAATGACTTCATGACCACAGAGGTCAGTGCAACAGGTCTGTAGTTGTTAAGTCCTGTGATCCTTGGTTTTTGGGGGATGGGGATGATGGTGGAGGTCTTGAAGCAGGCTGACACGTGGCATGTCTCCAGTGAGGTGTTAAAGATGTCTATGAACACCGGAGACCACTCATCAGCACAATGCTTCAAAGTGGATGTAGAGACAGTCTGGCCCGGCTGCTTTGCGGGGGCTCTGTCTCTTAAACAGTCTGTTAATGTCCCTCTCCACTGGGATGCTGAGGTGGGGTAGGTGGGCTGGAGCTGGGGGAAGGCGGCACAGGGGATGGTGTCAGAACTGTCCCATTGTCTTTCAAAACGACAGTAGAACTCGTTCAGGTCGTTGGCCCGGCGAGAGTCATGGATGGAATTGGGGGCTTTAGGCTTGTAGTTGGTTATCTGTCTAAGGCCCCCCCAGACAGAAGCAGAGTCGTTAGCTGAGCATTGTTGTTGTAATCTCTGAGTACAGGTGTTTAGCATTACTCTCCTCCTTACTAAAACTACTTTGACTTTTTAAAACTGTCCTTATCCCCAATCTTGAATGCCTCCTGCTTTTCCATCCTTAGCCGTCTGAGTTTAGTTGTGAACCAGGGTTTGTCATTGTTATAACTCACCCTGGTGCGTGATGGGGTAGAGCAGTCCTCACAGAAGCTGATGTATCATGTCACAGCCTCTGTGAACTCATCCAGACTGTTGGAAGCAGTCCTGAAAACCTCCAAGTCAGTACACTCCAAGCATGCCCGAAGATCCTCCACAGCTGTACTGCTCCATTGCTTTGATTCTCTTACATCTGGTTTACAGAGCTTGAGTTTCTGTCTATATGCAGGAATCAGGTGGACCATGACGTGGTCAGAGTGACTCAGTACAGCACGGGGGACAGCATGATAGGCATTATCATATAATTATTAAATAATTCCACTGATGTTAGCAAGAACGTAGGAAATAAATCTGCTGGAGTTGTTCCTCTGATGTTTATGAGCTCATCTTTGGTGAAAGAGCTCCAGGTATCGTAAAAAACAAAACAAAAAAAACAACGCAAATCAAAACACAGAGGCTGCCATTATTGTTAAATTTCATAAATCAGGCAATGAGTACAAATCTTTCGTAAATGTGAAATTACTACTTTTAGGGTAATAATCAACTAGTTTAGAACAATTGTAAACTGGTCTAATAGAGGACACAAGTGTGTCTTTACCAAGCGCAACAAGGAAGATGGTTTGAGAAGAATCCAACCGTCCCCATTGGACAGCTACAGAACTTAGTTACATATTGCTATCACCAAGTCACCAAATCCAGAAGTAAATTTTGCGTAATTTGATCTATTTCACTGTATTATGTTGACTCTGCCCATGGTAGATAACCTCTGTGCCAGTAGCATATTTTAATGGGCTGTCAGGATGAGAAGCCTTTATTAAGAGCAACCAACAAATGTTAGCTCTGGGAGTTTGTTAAACAGTTCTGACATTAAGATTGGAAGTCTATGCACACCTTCGTTTAGTTTTATTTTGGAAGGATGCTTATGGAAAACATCATATATCATCATATATATAACATCATATATATAATTTAAAATAACTGTGGTGTATCTTTGTAATTATAGGGATGTTTGTCTTCCACTGGTCCAGGGGCTCTTATTAGGCTCAACAGCATCATGAACTCTACTAAGTACCAAAGCATTTAAGAAACATGGTTGACTGGTGTATGTTCTATATGTTGCATTTCTATATTCAAGTTGAGCATTTTATCCGCTCTGCAGGATGCTTGCCCAGATTCCTGAATTT
The DNA here is from genome assembly GCA_016801125.1 of Novumbra hubbsi. Classification (NCBI taxonomy): domain Eukaryota; kingdom Metazoa; phylum Chordata; class Actinopteri; order Esociformes; family Umbridae; genus Novumbra; species Novumbra hubbsi. The sequence continues at coordinate 54,957 of JACXGK010000825.1, forward strand.
GGGATGGTCTTGCGATAACGTCAGAAGGCCTGCAATATCCCTAAGGGCCAGAAGATGGTAGCATTGTTCCACACCATGTTAACGGGAACGTCCTCATTTCGAAATCTTCCATCGGAAAAGTGATCCTGTACAAACCAAAACAGTATACACCCCCCTCCATGGTGGTTCTCTGTCAAAGAAAAGATGAGATCACTTTTTTAAATTATTGAGTGCTTGTAAGAGCTTAGCAATTTTTATCAAGTGTTATCAATGTTACTCCCGTTTAATAATCAGGGTGTCCAATGAAGGTGTAAGCAAAAACGCATTGTGATGATCTGGCCAACACATTATAGGCTTTTTAACTTTAAATGAGTGCCTTAGTGACCGGTGGGGTGCAGGAGTTGTATACTGGTCGTTTATTTTAAAGGCCAGTCAAAAGGCAGACACGTTAACGTCGTGAGTGTACAACAAGTAAACAGAATATGGCTATCACGTAGTCTGATAACAAGCACGCACACGGAACAGGAAACACACGATAAACTTGTACACAGACAACAAGCAACAGGTGTGCGCAATTACGCGAAGTGCGTTCGTGAGGACATAACGAACAACCAACACAAAAGGGGGGTAGGGGAACAGTGGCAGCTAGAAAGTCGATGCCGTCGAACGCCGGACCCTGCCCGAACGAGGAGGGGACACGTCCCTAGAGGGAGACGTGACTGCCTGGAATTGTTCCCCCCCTTGCTTTCAATCAATATGTCTTGAGTATTGTAAACACGCAGTAGCTCACAGTTTTATAAAATAAAAATTCTGCATGTAGTGTCCTTCTGTATTTCATTTTCTAAATGAGATTTACATATATTTCAGCAATAAGGCACAAAGGGTTGTATAGTATATGACCAATATAGCACGGGGAGGAGCTCTTTTTAGCCATGATATGCTGGCAATATACCACATACCCCCAACATGCCATATTGCTATTTCGAACCTGTTGCAACCAAACAATTTAATTGGGGCAGTAAAACAAGCGAAGAGATGTCTTACATTCAAACCATTAGGTGTATCATTAAAAATACACAATGCACGCAATTCAATCCATTGAGCAAAACTGTCAAGGACACCACATCCAGTTATTATTGCCCCAGTAAAAATGTTTTTTTTCTTAAAAGCGTTCTTAGAGGGATACACCGTGAATGCTTTATTATCGCAGTGGTTACACATTTACAAGAGGGATTTTCTGCTGTTGGACTTCTTGTGAAAGCAAGTTAGCGTCCACAGCAACAACATCAGCCGGCTTGATTTCAGCTGAGACACCACTGCAACTTTTCTCTGCAGAATAAAATTGTCTTGTTGTAAACTTAAAAGCCTTCAATAAATATTTACATCATTCATATTTAATAAGTCTATAAATAAAAGAAAATGTAAAAGTACAAAACGTGGAAAGTGAATGTGGTATATTTTGTCTGGAATGGCACAGAACAATGTCAAACCAAACTCAATAAAAAAATCTGCTAAATTAATTCTGACAATGAAATAGCACTGATTTCGACCATGAGACTTAAAGGTAAATGTAACACAGGTCACATAATGAAGAAAACATTCTGTGAAATCTAAAAGCTTAGCTAGGTCAGTTTCAGCCAATCAGGATTCCACAGTCTCCTGACCTTAATATCATAGAGCCACTCAGGGGAGATCTCAAAATTGTGGTTCATGCAAGACGACCGAGGACTTTGCATGACCTGGAGGCATTCTGCCAAGAGGAATGGGCAGCGTTGCCAACTACAAAAAATGTGGGCCTCATAGACAACTATAACAAAAGACTGCATGGTGTCATTGATGCTAAAGGGGGCAATGCACAGTATTAAGAACGAAGGGTATGCAGACAATTGAACAGGGGTCATTTAATTGTTTTCTATAGTGCCATGTTTTGTTTTATGATGGGCCTTTCTGTTATGACCTACAGTTGAATATGTATCCCATCTCAAGAAATAAAATAAATATATTTTGCCTGCTCACTCATGTTTTTTTAATGGTACATATATTACCAATTCTCCAAGGGTGTACAAACTTTTGAGCACAGTTGTAACTGCTGATCTAGAATCAGGTTCCACCTAACCATACATACAGCTCCAGAAAAAAACAAGAGATTACTCCACCTTTTTCTTTCCTTTCCAAATTAATTTTTGAGAGGAACCAAAGGGTTCAATTTGCAGTGGTCTTTTAAATGGAACCCCTAACTAAAAACTTTCCTTTTCAAAATGTTTGGAAAGGAAATAAAAAGGTGCAGTGGTCTCTTAATTTTTTCCAGAGCTGTATATTCTTTATTCTCCATTCATCAAACCGTACTCTAAATCAAAACTCCAATCTTGTATTTTTTGTGGATTGTTATATGTGCCATGTTTTTTGTTATCTCCCCCCTCTGGCTACCTTCCCTGTGTGTATGTGTGGGTGTCAGTTTACAGGTGTACTGAGTTGCTGTTGATGACGGTGGGCGTGGTTTGTGTCCGGAGACCTGACAGCTGTGAAGACTCAACTAATTACCATGGAACTTTAAAACTGTGTGTGTAGTGCTTTGTTTTGTTTGCCACTTTTTGGTTTTGGGACAATATTTAACATGTGGTCTTCACATACTCCAAATAGGAAAAAAATATATGTGGCTAATTGTTCACATGATATACAACATCTGAGCTATACATAACTAGTCAACTGAATGCCAACAGCCGGAGGAGAAAATAATTATGCTTACAGAATGAATGTGAGATAAACTGCAGGCGTTGTTTTTCCTGTTTCAGGGACTTGACAGATTGCTAAACCACACAGCTCAAGAAACAGGAAAAGTACAATACAATGATGAGAATGTGATAAATGCCCACCCCATTAGTATCCTAATCTGCCCCTTGCCTCTCCTCTTTCACCAAATGAAAACGTGTGGTTCACTTGAGTCACACCCACTGTGGTACGTTTATCTCAGTGTTCATTCAAAATAAACGGATGGCTTAAGTTAGATTCCCCAACAAAAGGAAACGATGGGCCAAGATATCACTCACTGGTGGTAAATGTCAAAATGCCTACATAAAACATAATTGGGATCATTTAAACACATATTTACAACAAACCACAAAAGAAATATTACATCTTCTCAGAACAGTAGAGCCAGCACATGAAATCCTAACATTCCAACAGACATTGAACGAGTCCAAAGGATGCAGTAAATTCAGCGGTCCTTCAAATGTTAGTAATCCTGGTTCGCATTACTCCTTGTTGCCTCTGTATGTGATGTTTGTGAAAGTCGAGGTGGCTCCTTTGTACAGGGGGTTGTTCACCTACAATTCAAAACAGACAGTTAATTTCAGCTCACGTAAATTCTGTTGATGAACTGAAATTAGTTTAATGAACTAATTAGTATTTTTCCAATTTAATATTCACCGATTCCCAATTTGACTCGAATGTAGGTTGTGAGTTGAATGCATGTTTCATATCAGGCAGGCTATAAAAAATACTGTTACTTCAGTGACTTATGGCACAAACGCCACCTGGCGACCGATTTACAGAAAATTAAGAACCATTAAGCAAGGTGGTTCTGGCACCCCATGCCCAGGATTAGGGTCTCCAGATGTGGAAAGGGATGTCTTAGGGGACGTGTGTGTGTGAGGCAGCCCCTACCACAACCAGTAAAGGTTAATTAGCATTAGCTAATTTCAGTTCTAAAAATGCCTCCCCCTGGGAAGTGGAGCCTGTCTTTTGTTCTGCATTGGTACCCACCCTCTACTTCTAACCGCACAATAGAAGCTTCAACAAAATTACTAAAAAGGTTTTTACCTTACATGCAAACTGCGGTAGGCCTGATTTTATGATTGTACAGACCAGACCGGGTTTGGGTTTAACAAACTGTAAAAATTATATCTATATGTAGGAAAAGAAGTATGTGACTGGTTCACTGACCATAGCGCTACAGTAATGACAGGTATTAACTAGTTTCTTGGTTCTGACAGAAAGTTCCAGAGATCTCTAGTTCTTAGGCTTCAAAACATGGATTTTTTGCCACACGTGACAGATCCATGCCGCCTACATGTACTCATACTTCTATCTGCCAGTATGTGTCTTAATATTAATACTTTTAAGATAAATAAGTTGAATAAGACATGCACTGCATGCTTGGTGGGTGTTCCACTGCCAACATGGTAAACTAGACACTCCAGTGAAAACATTATCAGCTGTAAATGCATATTTCAGGTTTTGGTTGTGGCAATTGCCTGAATTACAAATCTTATCAAAAAAGAAAAATAGTATTCCTTATCTGTTTTAGCCTATATGCTATAAGCCACAAAACAGTTCAATTGATATTGTGAATCTGTTTAATTTAGAGTGCTTTATGAAAAATACCACCATGAGCGGCTATCCGTGTGGTTAGGGTGAAATTGTAAGAAACATTTAAAACAGTAGACATTTATTGAACAACCTAATAAGATAAATGCTCAATTAATGTGCAGGTCTACAGTGAACCAGCAAAGGCATATTTGTACGTTACAGACAAAAAACAGCAATGTTTTATCTGGCACCAAGACGTTAGCAGCAGATCATTTAAGTCCTGTAAGTTGCAAAGTCGGGCCTCCATGGATATGACTTGTTTGTCCAGCACATCACATAGATCCTCAATTGGATTGAGATCTGGGGAATTTGAAGGCCAAGTCAACACCTTGAACTCGTTGTTGTGTTACTCAAACCATTATTAGCTTTGTGGCAGGGTGCATTATCCTGCTGAAAGAGGCCAATGCCATCATGGAATACCATTTCCATGAAAGGGTGTACATGGTCTATAACAATGCTTAGGTAGGTGATACGTGTCAAAGTAACATCCACTTGAATGGCAGGAACCAAAGTTACCCAGCAGAACATTGCTCAATGCATCACACTGCCTCTGCCGGCTTCTTCCCATAGTGCATTCTGGTGCCATGTGTTCTCTAGGTAAGCAACTCACACGCAACTGGCCATCCATGTGATGTGAAAGACCAGGCCACTTTCTTCTATTGTTTTGTGATCCATCTTATGCTTATGTGTCCATTGTAGGTACTTTCATCTAGCCATCACAATTTGACCCTTGTCAAAGCTTTTCCATTTTTCCTGCTTTCTAACAAATCAATTTTGGACATAATGTTCACTTCTTGTCTAATATATATCCCACCGACTGGTGCCATGATGACAATATTATCAGTGTTATTCACTTCACCTATCAGTGGTCATAATGTTATGGCTGATTGATGTATATTTTACACACAATGCTACAATATATTGAAATGTGGTAATTAATTTAAATGTGTACTTCTTCAATAACTTTCTAGTGTGCCATCAATTTAGTATCTGCAATTACATTTTAACTTAGCCATCAACATGGATATACACTCCATTCCTAGATGTTTTATTTTTTAATTTGTGTTAATAATAACAATCAAAAACAGAAAATATATTAAGGATAGGAATGAGAAAGCAATCAGTCTGATATTGGAAGATATACAGGATAATTTTTATTATTTTAGAATCCCCAAATCCACAAAATCCGAATGAATAGGCAGTGGTCTATTAATATTTTCCAGGGCTGTATATTTTGCCTGTTCCCTTTAAGAAAACAGCAGACACAATAGTATCCATTGGTATGTTGGTGTGTCAGTACCTCACACTATGACACTCAAATTGAAAATTAAAGCCTCTGACCAACTGATGTAGCTCTTATGAATTGCACCACCCTTGGGGTATAGCATAGTTTCAAACTGGCAACAACGCTAAGAGTGTGTAAGCGTGTGTGTGTCTACCAAAGAATGTGTGCACTCTTACTGTATCCCACTTTGCGCGGGCACGCTCCTCCTCAAACTTGGCAAACTCACGACGATCGTGGATGGTTACCAGCAGTTTCCAAATGAGCAGGCTGGCCAAACCCAAAAACAAGATGGCCCCCGCTACAGAAAGCAGCACCACCAGGATGTCTGGACCCTTAGGGCAATCTAAGAGCAAAGGCCAAGCAATGGATTTATTTATTTATCATTTGTTCAGGTGAAATCCCTTTAAGATCCATATTGTGAGAGAGCCCAGTCTACATGAATAAAATGTCAACAAACTTTAGTATAACTTAATAGATCAATATACAAAGGGCAGTTAATAAAACAAGACAATGATAAACAAAAAATGCAGTATATCGTAAGTAGATCGGAAAATGTGAACACAGTAAGACAAATAAATAGGCACAGGAAACAGGCATGAGGAACTAACTGAAGGTCACACCAGAGCATCTGCTAAATGCCTAAAATAAAGGGTGTGACTTGTTTCTCATTAGGGTCAATCTACATGGTCCACCTCTCGAATACCCAGTTTGGCCATCATACCATAGAAGTTAAGTTCCCTGTTTTGGACTGTATTGTGGAACCTAAAATCACTGTTATTGCCCAATCTGGTACTTTAAAGCTAGAATAGATAGGATTTTTAGCATAGGAATTCTCTGTATTTTTTGATAAATTTAGAGGTAACAGTTGATGAGAATGTAGGGTTAGGGTTAAACCAGTTTGTGTAAACCACAGAGCATTTTCGTTAATAGACTGTCACACCAGAGCGTGAACAGACTGAGCGTGAACAGACAGCAATTTTGCTTTTGATAAAAAAGACAGACTGTTGCCGTAAGTTAGGATAACGTTTAATAATAAATAATCCACAAGGCCACAGCATATGCTTCCCATATTTGCCCCAAAACTACATAGGTTTAACAAAAAAAAATTGGTTTAAGTATTGAATTGCTTTGAATTGGTGAAATGGTCCATGACTCCTCCAAACAATGTATTATTACTAACACTTTATAACTTTTAGAGGCTTTCTAATGCCTTTAACCGTGATATTGCCTTCCTCCTATATAAGCTTGTGTTTTTTACACTACACATTTAACCAGGGAGTAAGTCTGATGATCATACATGAGTTCACATTCACACAACTGATAACCTCAACTTGCAGGCACTTGACCTGCCTGAGTAAGTCACTAAAGCAGATTCTCTGCTGACAAAGCCACTCCCCAGCCCGGAAGATGACTGGCCAATATTCATGCTGAAAGAAGCTCTCAGCCAGACGTTAGGCAGCATAAAACAGGAAATTAAATTTCCATCAATTCCATGAAATCTACCAAAACACAAAATGATTTTTAGAAACCAGTTCAAAGTATCTTTCTGCATTGTATTTAAAAAAAAATACATATTTATTTTATTTCTCTACTATCAACTCTTTCTTCTTTATCCCTTCATTCTCCAACCAACCCCCAAGAGGATTGTGTAGCGTCAGCGAGTTCCTTGGGAGCCGGGATGCTAGTTTATGAGCATCTTTTTTACAAGCTAAGGCCGGCGCTATGTGTTCAAGGGGATGTTTGGCTCTTACTTTGCTGCTACCGAAGTCGTGCATGATTTACACACGTGGGTCCATTAAAAACAGGCTCGGGGACAGACTTTCTCTGCGGGCTCCGGCTGTTAATAGCTTCATGCAAACGCTGACTCTTTCAACATGGCTGCCTAACAAGCATATGGATGGGGTTGATGGGAGTAGATGGGGGAGGGATTAGGGAGGATCAAACGAGACCACCGGTTGGACACAAAGCTCCAAAACCAACATTGACTGGGATGCGTTGGTTGGTAATTTGGGGTTCCTTTGTGGTCACTTCAAAATATTGCACCCAAAATATTGCTGTAATTTGGGTTTCTGTTCGCAAATCTTAAAACACGCAAGTTAATCTGTGGGGATACAATAGATGGCCTCTGATATGGGTATAATTTTGCTTGTGCATATGTTTCTTACCAGGCTCTCTGACCACAAACAAGACAGACTTGCCACTGGCATCCTCGTAATATTGGAAGCGTTCCACACAGTCGTCCTCATCCTTATAGGTGCAGTTCACAGCATTTTTGTCGTGAAACTCTAGGAGCAAGAGAGAAAATGACCACCATGACAGCGGATAAATAGTGACATGCTAACAGCATTCTCAAGTTAGCTTATGAGTATGAAAGTTTGTTATTACAAGCAGGGTTTTAAGACAAATATTGTTATTTGCATAGGTAGGCCTTTGTTGTTCATGTGTTTGTAACACATTAAATCAGAAGTATAATTTTAGTATAAGCCCTTAAAACAGTTTATGTTTAAAATACATTGTGACTAATGTAGCTAAAAGTACTATATGCATCCATTTAGATAAAAAAAATGTGACTGTTACCGAGGTCATCCACCAGTTGAATCTCATCTCTGCAGATGCGGGTGCAAGAGTTATCTTCAAACAGCTTCCCTCTCTTAAAATGTTTACATTCCACACACTCTCTGTATGAGTCAACACACACACATACACACCAAAAACACACAAACACACCAGTCAGCATACACCGGTCACACTTTTCTTACCACGGGGTAATTACATGTTGTGAATGACTCTACTGTCTGTGAGTCAGTTGAAACTTTAAACAGAGGAACTGTATAGTTCTCTGTCCGTGCTGTGTTATTCCAGGTGTGTATGTTTGTCTGTCTGTCTGTCAGTCAGTGTGTGTGTGTGCGCTGGACACGCCACTCACTTCTTCATGGTGCAGGCATCAGGGCAGGTGGGGCACTTGTCGCAGGTGGCCCCGTAGGCCCCCGGCTGGGTGCACTCGCAGGCCCCACACACACACTGACCGCGTCCACTGCACAGGAGACCCAGGCTGGACATGCAGGTGTCGGTGCGACGGGAGCAGTTGCAGTTGTCCCCCTTCCAGTCCGAGTCACACTGGCAGAACCCACAGTCACACACCCCATGACCTAGGAATGAGGGAGGGATGCAGGGTGAGAGAGGGAGAGAGGGACAGAGACCAAGAGAAGGAGAGAGGAGAAAGGTAGACGGAGTGAGAGAAAAAAGATGCGGGAGGGAGTGCAGAAATGTAGGTGATGGGGTTCAGGGGGGGATTGATGGAAACAGACAATAATTAAAGATGAGAGAGGAAGAGAGGAAAAGGGTGGAGGGAGGAAGAGATGGACAGTTAAAAAGGCTGGGAATAAACTTTACTCCTAAATTATGTTAAATATATAATGTCTTATCAGAATATGTGTTTTTATCTCTCAGAAACATATGATATTACTGGTTCACAAGGAAATCCTTAACATTCCACAACCCTACGTTCTAAATAGCTGCCTATTCCTTATTTTACCCACTACCTCTGACCTTATGGCTACTGAAGTAGTGCACTATAGAGGGAATAGAGAGCCTTTTGGAATACAGACATAATTTCCATGAACATTCTTTTATGCATTGAACCCTATAAAGTAAGCTTGGGTCCTATCAAACAACACTAAACAGCCATAATCCGATTGGATTTCAACAAACATTGGATTGGGGGGGTGAGGAATCCCCGGAATTTCAACATCTACTGTGAAATAGTCTGTTTCTCTTATAGTTGAGGCGCTGGAGCTAATTCCATGCTTATTTGCTAGAACATGAGTTATGGTGTGTCAGCAATGTTGGTTGTCCCTGTGTGTGTGCGTGTGTGCGTCTGGGTCCGTGTGTTGGGAGCCAGTATGAGTGATGCTGCAGAACAATCCGCTGTTGTTGTTGGTTTATCACCACAAACCAGACTCCAGATCAACTTCAGGACAGGAAAAACAATGGGAGTCAGCAAGTAAACAGCCTTGATAACAAAATAACCACTCAGAACCAAAGATTAAGAACCATGGGACATCCCAATTGCCACTTTCTGGTTATTACAGCATTCTTTAAAAACTTCACTCCAAAACTGCAGTGAGTACACACACATTCACACACTCTCATTCACACGCACACACTGCACTGCCAGCTCCCTCCCTCTGGCCCCTTTATCCAGACTGGGGTTATTTTTAGCTGACAACACAAGCCAATGACAAAGCAGAGAGGTATTTTCACAATAACATTTGTGCTTTTGGGGAAACAAGTGAATTCTGCAAGCATGTGAGAATGAGAGGGTACATATCTGACCAGGCGTGCGTTGGTACATGTTTTACAGAGCTGACTTTGGTTATGAGGGAATATAGTGGTTGAAAGCTAGCAACTTAGCAATTCAAACTTTTGTATTCATTTCAATTAGGTGTTGTCTGAAATGCCAGCAGGAAAACAATGGCAGGGAGTAAACAGCTTGCTTAACAACGACTTGGTCACAACCCATACAGTGACAGCGCCAAGCCAACAGATCGCCAACAGATCGTAAATTAGTAGTAGTTTATCTTATTGTTATTAGTATATTCACCCGGCCCAGCCAGACGTGCAACATCTACAACCGACTGGAATTACTGGACATCAAAATACATTGCGCAACTAATGTTTTCGAACGGCTTTACCTACCACCGGAGATTGCAAGATTCCCCCGGGAGTCTGAAATCCCCCATCCGACCGGAAGTGGCCGGAGGCGAGGTGAGCGTGGGGGTCTTCGAGCTAGGCTGAAACGCAACCCACTCCAACCCTCTCTCCCTAGCCTTTTCATAGCAAACGTTCGGTCCCTGGCGAACAAAATGAACGAAATACAACTAAGAATCATCTTACAGAGAAGGATTAAGGACTGCAACAGGCATCAGCCTTGAGGACCTCCGTGTTTTCTGCACTGATAGAATGGCAGTAGACTCAGGTAAGACCAAAGGTGGTGGTCGTAAACAAAATGTGGTGTACCAACGCTAACCTCATCGGGAGTCACTGTTCCACCAATCTGGAATATCTTATGAATAACTGTAGACCCTTTTACCTGCCTCGGGAGTTTACGTCCATTGTTGTTACCGCAGCCTACATTCCACCTGTTGCTAATGCTCAGGTAGCAATGAAAGAACTGCAGGCTGCCATTAGCAAACAACAAACGTCACATCCAGATGCCGCTATAATTGCTGCTGGGGATTTCAACCACTCCAGCTTGAAAAACAGTTTTCCCCAAATTCTTTTAAAATGTCTCCTGCCCCACAAAAGGAGACAATACACTAGACCTTACAAACATTCCGGAGGCTTACAAAGACACCCCCCTCCCCCACCTGGGTCAGTCTGATCACCTATCACTTCTCATGCTTCCAAGTATTTACCTATCATCAAGCGTGTGAAACCTACAGTGAGGACAGTCAAAGTGTGGCCTGAGGGGTCAGACTTATCACTACAGCACCAGTTTCAACAGACAGACTGGAGTTTGTTTGCCACTCAGGCTACCACTGACTCCCATATTGACATTGATACATATGCATCATCTGTCCTGGCAGAACACCTGCACCAACAATGTCACCACCTATAAACAAATAAAGACCTTCCCCAACCAGAAGCCTTGGATGAACAAAGAGGTCCGACTGCTGCTGAAGGCACGCAATGCTGCTTTCAGATCTGGAGATACAGAGGCCTACAACACATCCAGGGCCAACCTGAAAAAGGGGAATCAAGATGGCCAAACACACCCAAAAACAAATGATTGAGGAGCATTTACAAACCAACTCTGACCCTCAACGCATGTGGCAGGGCATTCAAGCATCACTGATTACCGACATAAACACCCCACCCCCTCAGCCTCACGAACGAGCTGAACACCTTCTACACCTGCTTCGACAGGGACAACAAAGACCCAGCGACAAAATTGAAGCTCAACCCAGATGCCGTCCCCCTCATTCTGTCCATCGCGGATGTGTCTTCTGCACTTAGCAGGGTAACGCACGCAAAGCAGCTGGTCCTGATGGTGTTCCTGGACGTGTGCTTAGATCATGTGCTGGGCAGCTGGTTGGGGTCTTCATGGACATCTTCAACCTGTCACTGTCCCAAGCAGTTCTCCCCACGTGCTTTAAGACCACAACTATTGTGCCAGTGCCAAAGCTGTCGACAGCGTCTAGCCTAAATGACTTCCGACCTGTTGCACTCACCCCCACAATCATGAAGTGCTTCGAAAGACTGGTCTTGGCTCATTTTAAGGCCTGCCTCTCTCCAACTTTGGACCCACACCAGTATGCCTACCGCCCTAATAGGTCTACTGAGGACGCCATCTCCACTACTCTTCACTCTGCCCTGACTCACCTGGACAAAACACACTCATATGTAAGGATGCTGTTCATTGACCCCAGCTCAACGTTCAACACGGTCACCCCCTCCAGACTAGTTACCCAACTCCACAACCTTGGGATCAGCCCCTCTCTCTGCAACTGGACTCTGGACTTTCTTACCAACAGACCCCAGTCTGTTGGTAAGAAAGGTTAGACAACCTCACCCCCTCCACCCTGACCCTGAACACTGGTGTCCCACAGGGCTGTGTGCTTAGCCCACTCATGTACTCTCTTTTCACCCATGACTGCATCCCTCTGCACAGCTCCAACACCATCGTCAAGTTTGCGGACGACACCATGGTGTACAGAGAGGAGGTTGAGTACCTTGTGGCTTGGTGCGCAGACAACAACCTGGCCCTCAACACCAAGAAGACCAAATAACTGATTGTGGATTACAGGAAGTCTAAAGGCTGCATCCATGCCCCAGTCCTCATTGATGGGACCACGGTGGAACATGTGGCCAGCTTCAAATTCCTGGGTGTCCACATCTCTGAGCATCACTCCTGGTCCTTCAACACCTCAAGCCTGGTAAAAACGGCACAGCAGGGTCTGTGCTTTTAAAGGAAGTTAAAAAAGGCCTGCCTATCTACAAACATCCTGGTAAACCTTTACCGCTGCACAGTCGGGAGCATCCTGACAAACTGTGCCACAGTTTGGTACAACGGGTGCTATGCGGCCGACCGGAATTCTTTGCAGCGGGTGGTGAAAACTGCCCAGCACATCATTGGTGTCCAGCTCCCCGCCATCAATGACCTCCACACACGCACAAGCGCTGTCTGCGGAGAGCTTGTGGCATCATCATGGACAACCCTCACACCAGAGTCACAAACTGTTTGCCTCCCTGCCACCTGGCAAGCGGTACCGGTCTCTTCATTCTCGCACCAGCCAGCTTAGGAACAGTTTCTTCCCAGCTACTGTTACCCTACTGAACTCTGTGTCTCGACGATAGGCATCCTCCTGCTCTGCACATACTACCTCATCATTATTGCCATTTATGCCATTTGCACAATTTATACTGTCTGTACTTCTTATTGCATATTTACACTTGGACACCTCACCTGACCCTTGCACTAATGCATTTCGCTTGTACTGCTAACTGCACATCCGCACTTTGTACACTGCTTATTGCACATTACTTAACCATCCCATTTGCACATCTATACACTGTACATTGCTTACTGTACATTACTTAAACATGCCATTTGCACACTGCCCTTTACAACATTTTTGCACTGCTCTTTTTTGCACTTCTGGTTGGATGCTAACTGCATTTCGTTGTTCTGTACTTGTACTGTTCAATGACAATAAAGTTGAATCTAATTTAATCTACTAGGTATACCAGTCTGTATGTATACCATGTATTCAGTCGCCCTAGTCTGTAGCTATACCATGTATTCAGTCACATTAATCTGTATTTATACCATGTATTCAGTCACCCTAGTCTGTAGGTATACCATGTAGTCAGTCACCCTAGTCTTTTCCCCCAAAAACATTTCCACTGCATTTCAGCCCTGCTAAAACAGAACCAGCTGACATCATGTCAGAGATCCTCTTGTTAACACACATGAGAGTGTTGATGAGGACAAGGCTGGAGATCACTCTGTCATGCTGATTGAGTTAGAATAACAAACTGGAAGTTTTAAAAGGAGGGTGGAGCTTGAAATTATTTTTTCTTTCTTCCTCTGTTAACCACGGTTACCTGCAAGCAAACACATGCAGTCATCATTGCATTGCACATAAAGGGCTTCACAGGCAAGGATATTGCTGCTAGTAAGATTGCACCTAAATGTACCATTTATCGAATCATCAAGAACTTCAAGGAAAAAGGTTCAATTGTTGTAAAGAAGGATTCAGGGCGCCAATAATGTAAAAGCCAATGATCCGGAAAAAAAGCTTGTCTGGAGAAGAAAAGGTGAGCTCTTCCATCAGTCCTGTGTCATGCCAACAGTAAAGCATCCTGAGACCATTCATGTGTGGGGTTGCTTCTCAGTCATGGGTTTGGGATGACTCACAATTTTGCTTAAGAACACAGCCATGAATAAAGAATGTACATCTTCTGAGAGCAACTTTTCCCAACCATCCAAGAACAGTTCAGCAAAGAAACAAACAATACCCCACAAATTCTGAAAAATCCAAGCATTGATTATGCAAGAATGGGCTGCCTTCATTCAGGATGTGACCCAGAAGCAAAAGGACAGCATGCCAGCGAGAATGGCAGGGGACTTGAAGAAGAAGGGTCAACACTGCAAATATTGACTCTTTGCATGTACATAATGTAATTGTCAATAATAGCCATTGAAACTTATTAAATGCTTGTAACTATACTTCTGTATACCAAAGTAACATCTGACAAAGATCTAAAAATACTGCAGCAGCAAACTTTGTGTAAACCAATATTTGTGTCATTCTCAAATCTTTTGGTCACGGCTGTATATCTTAACAGGTTAATTTGGTTGTTGTGGTTATTACTCCTCACAATAAGACCACCAAAACTTATCAGCAACCTGTGTGCGCTTTTGGAGGTAGAATCGAAGCAACAAATGTTATGTCTCAGGTGGAATTGTATTCAAATAGCTCAATAGTGGGTGTCTACAAGTTACCACGCAATGCACCGTAACACATTATAATAAGGTCACATCTGTAAAGATGTGTTAGGGATTATAAGTACCTTATCTCACTATTTGAGAAGCACAGTCTTTTAACCACTTATAAAATAGTTTGTCGTACATTTCTAAATGATTAAATAACCCTTAGTAACATATTTAAAAGCCCTTCATAAACCCTCTACAGACGAGACCTTAATATGAAGTGTTACCCAATACCTACATATGTACATACGTACAATGTATGTTTGGCATCCTTATAACACCCAATTGCGTGAACTCAAATGCAACCCTTTGATAACAATGACTTTTTCCTCCTCATCATCTGTCAAGTTGTAACTTGGCATACATTTGTTCCATCGGCACCTCAGCTCCAACACACAGCAGTGGAACACATGGCTTGGCCCACACAGCCATTTGTTTGTTGTGAAGAGAGACTAAGAAACGTCTAGCCTGCAGTTATTGTTGGTAATTCCTCCCACATGAGGTTGCCGCTGAGTCACAAAGGTGGTGGACAAATAGGGCTGGCCTGGCAGGAAGTGCAAAGATCTTATAAACAAGCGTGGGGTGAGCTACAGGGGAGGATGGTAAATGTCTAAGTCTAAGTACCTTGGGTAAAAGCAGTTCCTTCCCATTTGCAGGTCAGATTGTGAAGAAATTTAATCAGGCGAAAACAGCGCAACACAACGACATACGTCGCTGGAGATTAAGTCACAGTGCATTTCATCACACCCACCCCAACTTAACCCAATCCACCTCACCTGCACACAGCTCGCCCTTGTATCGCAGGCAGTTGAAGTCGTCGCACTCACAGAGCTTGCCCCACACCTTGCCGAAGTCGCTGCTGTGGCAGACGCACTGGCCGCACACGCAGTCGCCCCTCCCACTGCACACTGTCACTTCGGGGCCCCACGTGCCCCCGGGGCCCCCGGCCGGGGGAGCGCTGCAGTGGTCACGCTCTGTGGCGCCGTAGTCGCCCTCGGCGCATTCGCAGCGCGGCCCCAATCGCCCCGGGTGGCATAGGCAGATGCCGCACTCGTAAGTTCCGTTGCCGTGGTTGCACATAGGGCTGTTGGGCCGGGCGGTGGCCTGGCACTTGCACTCGCACTCGAAGCTGACCGTGACCGTCAGAGAGTCCTTGAAGCCCACAGGCTTGATGACAAAGGTCTTGCGCTTCTCCTTGGGGCAGCCGCGAGCTCGCGCCTCCACGCTAAAGGAGACCTGGGAGTGAGGAGGAGATTGACAGTGGGGATGACGGGAATATGGGGGAGCAGACTGAAGTCATGTGTGGTTCTAAAAAAACGGTTGGAGAAGTTATTTCTAGACTACATTTATTACCATTCAAAAGTGAGGGTCACATGAAATGAAACTGAAATGAACAATGAAATTGTTTTCCATGACAACATACATGAAATGTGCATGAATGGGAAATATAGCAAAATGAATAGGAAATATAATCATTGACAAGGTTATATTTAATTGAAATAATAATTGTGTCCTTGAAACTTTGCTTTCTTTGCTTTCTTTCTTCATTCTAGTTGTGAATATGTAGAGGTATTCTGAAGAAATTTTACCCCATGCTTCCTGTAGCACCTCCCACAAATTGGATTGACATGATAGCCACTTCTTACATACCATACGTTCAAGCGGCTTCCACAACAGCTCAATAAGGTTGTGATCCAGTGACTGTGCTGGCCACTCCATAATAGAAAGAATAACAGCTGACCGCTTTAATCCTATAAAGTCGTTGCCTAGTTTGGATCTGTGCTTTGGGTCATGCTCCTGTTGTAGGAGGAAATTGGCTCCAATCAAGCGCCATCCACAGGATATGACAGGGCGTTGCAAATTAGAGTGATAGCCTTCCTTCTTCAAGATCCCTTTAACCCTGTTCAAATGTCCCACAATTGCCTCCACCATGCTTGACAAATGGCATCAAGCACTCTTTCAGAATAATTTGTTTTGCATCTGAGAAATGCTTTTCATTCAAAAACAAGGACATTTTTAAGTGACCACAAACTTTTGAGCAGTGTCTTGGGTGCAGGTGTCTAGTACACAGAGATGCACACACACAATTCTATTCACTCACACTGTACAAAACATTTGAGGGAATTTCAGGATTTAGATTACAATAATGACTGCTGACAAAACTGACAGCTGAAAAATCTGAATGTAGATACGGCAATAATGATTTTCACAGGTTATTCTGAGTTGAAAAGTTGATTTAGAGATACCTTACCAAAACTACGATATTCGCTATATAAACACAGTTTTTCACAGGCTAAACACATATTCAAATATAAGGACACTGCAGGATAGTGCAAATAGTTAAAATCCATCATATATAGACTCATATTTAAGCTGTGTCCAACATCTTTAAATGGCCAATAAAGAAAGAGAATCGAGAGACTACCATATAAGGCCAAAATGAGGGAAAAGGCTGTGAAACGCTATGTCATCCATAGAAAGAAAAGACAAAACTGACAAGAAACAAACAAAGATTGAAGGGAAATGAGTGAAAAAAAACAGAAGAAATGTAAAAGAGAGAGAGCTGAAATGGGAGGAGCCAAGCCATGTGGTGAAGCAGAAACTTTTTGAGAGGAGCTCTCTGGAAACGAATAATAAAGGATAAGAAAAACTCCCATGATTGAAAAAACAAGAAGAAACACAGATGTTGGTTTTGTTGAGTGTGCCTGGTGTCTTCCCTTTTCTGTGTGTAACTGGAAATAAGGGTGGATACTAAAATAGCCATTGGCTCACAGTGTCTCCGATCTTGAGTCCAGAGCATGACTTGATGCCTGGGATGACCTCTCCATTGAGACAGGTGGCATTGAAGGAGAGAGAGAGCTCCTCAGGAACACCCTGCGTCTCCATGTCGATCACTGAGCGGATTTTCTGTCAGCAGAAACACACACAGATGGGTTATGAAACACATGAAGGTCACTACACAGACACACATACAGACGGACAGGCAGACATACGAACTGGCAAAAAGACAAACAAGTAGATAGACAGACCCACTAACCGCATAGGCGTTCAGTATGAGCTGGATGACGTTGCCCGAGTCATTAGACAGGGTGCCCACAGCGGTCCCAGGAATCAGTTCACTGTAGTTCTGTTAAAAAGAACCATATTGTTTTGACAGTAAGTGGACATAATTATATATGGAGGCGGAGACTTTCCAAGGGCACTGCAAATCCCTTATTTCCAGCATCGACCTGGAGAATAATTGCGGGGGTAAAAGTGTGAGGGCCAGACGAAAAGATTTTACGATGACCACCTGGGATATCACACCTACTCTTACGGTCAGATCCATGGGATCGTTAGTGACCACAACCATTTATCATCCCATCTGCACAGGCAAAATCCCTCTCACTGCCCTGGGGATTTCATGTTAGTGACCTGATATAGTGGCACCACAGAACTGGTGACAGCAAAGATGAGGTTGATGTTGTTCTCCGACATCTTCTCAGTAATCAGAGCCAGGGAAGGGTAATCCTGACAGAGATGAAAGATGGGGAGGAGATTTACTCACACACAAGGACACACACATGCATAGGCACCCAGTTGCATATGTAGAGTAGGTGCACAAACACACATGTACATTTATACATCAACGCTCAAAAACAAAGAAAAAAATGGCAATATTGAGCAACTTTAAATTTAAGTATTAATCTACTTTAAACCCAAGTCAGACACACACACAGATATATTACCATAACAGTAGACATGCTGTACATATTCTCTGAGTTGAGATGGCATTGCCCATCGTTGGGCTGCACGATGCCCGCCAGGCGACCGTCCAGTGCCACGTGGGTCTTGGCGTCGGTGGTGAAGATCAGAAGGTGAGAGGCACCCTGACGCCAGCCAATCTTCTCCTGAGGTTGACCATCAGAACACCGATTTAAAATAGACCAATAAAGTGTGAGACTGTGTGTGTGTGCATGTGTCAACGTTACACTGGTCTCACATTACACACGGCAGCCTGTATGATGGCGTCAAAGCCCCCTTCGGGGGCATCCCTGTTCCTGGACACAATTTGTTTTTTCACCTCCTCTGTGAAGCGGCCCACCTCCTCGGTCAGTGACAACACGTGCTTGTAGCCAAACTGGGGAAGGCATGTCGTGTTGATCCTGACAATAAAATGGATTCACGAATCAGTGAAGGCGTTCATCCACCCCAACAGAAGCCTCCTGGTACCACTTGAAGAATTAGAGATGTAATTTTATAAGTTAGCCTCATTTAGATACATATGAAATATATATATACTACACATACATGGGGAGAATGACAGCTAACACAGAGAAAGTGGGAGGTCTTTTGGATGCATTTGGAAAGAGTGAGAAAACAAAGTGTGTTATAAAGAGAAACCTCAAACAAATGAATGACCAGAGTAGCTAAGCCAGAAATGCTTAGTCATGCCGCCCTGTAACCTCTCTTTAAACCCCCAGGGAGTTCTTAGTGTTGGCTGTGTCTGACTCCAACATGCTGACAAAGTATCCACGGAGTATCACCATGACTCAGAAACCTCCACCTAGTTTTTACAAGACAGCCCACAAGGCACAAACTACAATTTCATTAGCCTGACCTTGGCACTTTCTAAAGTAACATTTAAGTTCAAAGTAGAAGTAACGCAGACTTTGGTCAGCCCTTTGCAGCTATAGCAGCTTTCACTTTTCTGGGAAGGCATTCTACAAGATTTTGGAATGTGCCTGTTTTTGCCCATTCTTCCAGAAGAGCACTGGTGAAGTCAGACACTGATGTTGGACTAGAGGACCTGGCTAGCAATCTTCATTCTAGTTTATCCCAAAGGTGCTCGATAGGGTTGAGGTTAGGGCTCTGTACAGGCCAGTCAAGTTCTTCCACACCAAACTCATCCAACCATGACTTTATGGACCTTGCTTTGTGCACTGGGGCACAGTCACGCTGAACAGAAAAGGTCCTTCCCCAAATTGTTCCCAAAACTTTTCTTAAATGTTTTGTTAAGCTGAAGCATTAAGCCAATCCCAGAAAATCAACCTGATTGCAGTATGCCCCCTCCACCAAACTTTACAGTTGGCACAATGCAGTGAGGCAGGAAACGTTCTCCTGGCATTGGCCAAACCCAGACTTATCCATCAATGTGCCAGATAGAGAAGCGTGACTCTTCACTCCACTGAACATGTTTCCACTGCTCCAGAGTCCAGTGGCACTGTGCTTTACACAACTCCATCCGTCGCTTGGCATTGTGCTTGGTGAATTAAGGCTTGTATACAGGTGCTTGACCATGGAAACCCATGGCATGACGCTCCTGGCACACAGGTCTAGTGCTGATGTTAATGCCAGAGGAGGTTTGGAACTCTGCAGTTATTGAGTCAGCAGAGCGTTGGCGGCTTTTACGCACTAGGGACCCCACTCTGTAACTTTACGTGGTCTGTCACTTCAATGCTGAGTTGCCGTAGTTCCTAAATGTCTCTACTTTGCAATAATACCACTGACAATTGATCGTAGAATATCTTGGAGGGAAGAAATTTCACAAACTGACATCCAATAACAGGACCACCATTTAATTCAGTGACCCCCCTGTCTCAGACAAAAGTTTTTATGCTGCTATATTATTGTGCAGGGGGAGCAGGGCTAGTTCTCCTCCATAACTCTATGTTCTCCTCCTTAACTCTAAGAAATGCACTCTTTAACAACTCTCCTTGTCCCCTGTTGCAGTTCAACTTAGAAGGACGTGAAGTCTCGGCCTACACCTGTGGAGTACCATGCCCAGAAAACCTTGTCCCGAGCCCTCCTGGTTTTGCTGCAGAACAAGCAGATACCTGAAAATTCCAGCTGCCACTCTGCTGACCCCCCTCCCAACCTAGATGATCCTGACGATTCCGGCTGCCACCAGGCTGAACCCCTAATCAACCCACCCTGGACTGTTCCTGTCCTGCCAATCTGATCATGCTTGTCACCTAGATCAGGCATTTTGGACACAGCTCATGTGAATTTATTAATTATTAGCAGTATTCTTAAACATCACCCTGCACAGCCACAAGAGGTATGGCCACCCCTTTGAGCCTGGTTCCTCTCTAGGTTTCTTCCTACAATCCAGCCCCCATAGGGAGTTCTTCCTAGCCACTGTGCTTCAATCCTGTTGTTGCGTGCTCACTGGGGTTTTAGGCTGGGTGTTTTTGTAAAAGCACTTTGTGACAACTGCTGTTGTAAAAAGGGCTTTATAAATAAATTTGATTGATTGATTTATTGAGCTCTTTAGAACGACCTATTGTTTCACAAATGTTTATAAAGGCAGACTGCATGGTTAGGCGCTTGATTTTATACACCTCTGGCAATGGGACTGAATGAAACACCTCAATTTAAAGATTATGAGGTGTGGCCCAATACCTTTGTTTATATATTAGTGTATATTTTTTTCCTAGAGTTGGGCAAAATCATGGTTACATAGCTAATGTCTCTGTGTACGACTTAGAATTTAGGGTCATTTTAGCATTTGCAAAATATCCTTTATAAATACTATATGTTTCCACAGACTATGGGCAGTTAGCAATTTTGTTAAAAATAAAATTCCACTTAAATCAGAAGTCACAGGCACATTCAAATTATTTTTTAGTTAGTTTGACTGCAAAGAAGTAGGAAAGGGGTATCAATGCCAAAATCCCTGTCTATCCCTGTAACCTGTTTTCAGGTCACAGGGATAAAACAAGCTAACACTAGTTCGATAATCCCGGCTTACCCATAACAGGGGTTGAGCAGGGCCTCCTTGGGGGAGATGTACATGTAGGGCGACAGCGGCTTGTCCACGAAAGCTCCAAAGCCCATGCGTAGGTTGCTGGTGGTGCGGCCCATTTCCTGGGCCAGGCCTTTCCCCAGGGTCCGCAAGCGGTACAGATCATCGTTCATGGAGTATGACAGGTCCATGAGGTAGTACAGATCAACTGGGTAGTCCTCCACCTGACGCACCTTCACTGTGAACCGCTTAGTGTCGTCTGCAGGGTGTGGATATTTGGGATTAGCTAGTCTGAATGTAATGAACTCACTTTATTTGGGGTGTTAATACCCACACACGTTTGAGTGAAATAACATCACCTGAGCGGAGGGCGTTTAAATCTTAACTGGTGTAAGGGGTCTGATAATCTCTGATGGTCTCAGTGGAACAAAATCCTCTGATTGATGGGCTGTAATAATCTGTTCTGAGAGTGTATTAATCACACCTGGTCGCAGTACAATAATCTAACCTAGCCTGAGGGTGTAATAATATTACCAGAACTGAGGGTGTAATAATCTCACCTGGTCTGAGGGTTATATGGAGTCTCTGTGGTCGGATCTGCGTGGCGTCTGCCGTGTCCCTGGCTGCCTTGTCACTGAGGGGCCGGTCCTCCTTCACCTGTAGTTTGCTTGTGGGAAACTCAAGGGCATTAACAGCGCAGCCTGCATCCACCAGTTTACTCTTCAGATCACAACGAGACAAGCCAGCCACTCCTTGCCCAAAGTCCTTCAAAACAAGAACAAATTAAGAGTTAAATGCTGAGTATATTTTTTTTTTAAAGATAAATATTTTAGGCTTTTGTGCTTTATTAAAAGATAGTATGTAAAACAGTGGGAAAGAAGAGTGTATTTCAATGGCGATATGCTATAATCAAGCTTTATGTAATTAACACCCCTCATCATGACTCATATTGTTTTGGACACATTAATTTGCCATGTATTAATCCCTCCCCCTTTCTCCCTTAAACAACGACATTAGACCGGCAATCATTACACAACCTAGCTACGTTATGGCTATGAGTTGTTCTGAGATTTTGCCCATCAACATCTGTGCCCCATAACAAAGACTTCACAGTCATGAGAATCACAATGATGAAGACATGGAGTAAACAAATGAACAACTCAGGGTGAAATTGAGAAATCGGCACACTTTATTTGAATAGCTAATTAATGCTTTACAGACCACCACAGGTCAATTAGTTATCTACTAACCCTAAACGTCAACGTGATCCTACCCCCTAACCCAGTGTTTCTTAACCCTGCTCCTGGGCGCCCCCTGCTCTGCATGTTTTAGATCTCTCCCTGCTCTGTCACACCTGATTCAAATGATCAGCTCATTATTGTCTCCTTCCTGAGCTACATTGGGTATGTTAGGGCACGGAGATATCTAAAACATGGAGGGCATGCACGACTAGAAGCAGGGTTGAGAATCACTGCCTTAACCCTTTCATTAACCCTTATATTAAATTCCAAAGGTCATTATCAACAGAAGTACGCCTCCCCCACTTCCCTAATCCCTATTTAATGCCTGAGTTGGAATAGCTGCAAAACATCTACAGACGACAATTTTGACTATCCAAATAAAGTGTATTGCCAAATTATTATACTCTTTTGCACAGAGATGTACAATGAAAAGCGAGGGCGATGTTAGGGAGACTTGAGACCCACCTCCTGGAAGCACCATGCACAGCTTGGATGAACTGTCAGACACTGCTTACACGTGCTGCCCCCTCGGGATGTACAGATGTTTGAACCTGGAAGAGTAAAGTCAAAGCACTCTCAGCCTCAAGGCATTCTCAATGAAGACCCACCTAAACACGCTTGACCCGTAAACACACCGGCAGACGCGCGTTCAAACGCACCATACGTGATTCAACAATATAGATGTAGCACACTATTCAAATTGACTTACTGAACCAGATTGGTGGGTGTATGTACATAACATACTGCCAATATTATCACTTATGACTCTTTGTTTAAAATATTGTGAATAAACACTCTCCGCAATTAATCGACATACTTGGAATTCGTAAGCCAAATTGGAACACACACACACACAAACTAATCTAAGTGTGCCTGTTGGTCTTTAGGAACACAATGCTTAGCTTAATTCCAACTCATCAGGTGGTAAGAAGCCCTAAAAACCATGGAAACTAGATCAGTCTCAAAAACTCAGCGAAGAGCAGGCTATGCATAATTACATTTAGGTAAAAAAATTATGTTACTGCATGTATTGATTGTATTTATTTGTAACGATATTCGTTTTTTTGTAGAACTTGGCAACTGTAGGCTGTATCGCGACTTAAACCGATTAATTAAATATTGCAATACAATAGAACAAGCACATAAAATCACATTGTAAAAACGTACCCAAAACCACAGTAACTCCCCAAAAAACGAAACGAAATATCCAAAATGTCATATTCTGCGTTTTGTGAGTGCCCATCTTGGCGCGTGCCAGTATCCTGTCAGAAAGCAAGACGTTTGGCAAGGCTGTTGGTGTGGACTAGAACTTTAAATGCCTCCCCCTTTCAGCCCTCGTTTCCTTCGCGAGGAACACAACTCCAAAAGGAGCAAAATCCCAAAGCAATTTTTTTTCTCAGTCTAGAGACTTTTTACTGTACATCGATCAGAGTTAATTTAGTCAGAGGGGACTTTACAAAAATACTGTCATGTTGACCTACCAATTGTCTCGTCATCAGAAAGTATCACACATGTTGGTAAACGTTTTTAGCAAGTGTTTTAATATTGCTTTAAAAGTAGTGGAAATGTTATTATATTTATTATCTTAAACATTGTCTATGTACTACTGTTTTATATCTTAGCATGTTAAATATGGTTAACAATACGACAATAAAAATACGAAACGTGGATTGGGAGGATTTTTTAGACAGACATTAGATTCACACAACACATGTATGTCAATTACGGCAAGTTAAAGCAAAACGCACCAACCGAAAATACCACAGCCGTTCGAATTGGATTGGTTTCAAGAGGCTGTTACTTGCGGTCATCCATGAACTTCTAGACAAAATGAACATGAAAACAATCGGGGGGGGGGTGCAAAACACATAGCAATTTAAAATGAACTGCTTGTCTAAGGTATGCAAATCTTATTCCTTATCTGATTGGCACTGGTTGCACTGAATACTGGATGTTCTCAGACTTTTTACATTATTCTGTAATTACAAGTGCTACAAATGTTGAATGTTATTAGGTTGTTTACTACATTATTGACCCCTCTGGATACAACAGCCCAAATGTTTTGAGTCTATGAGATGAATTTGATGTCTGGCAACATTCAGTCTCCAACAGGCCCCCAAAACTGAAATCCAGATGCAGACAAACAGTTGACACCCCTCAATAGGGAACAACACCTGGTGGTGTCAATCTCTGGACAAGACAACCCCACCCATTCATGTTCACAGCTGCAGGATGGGGGCACTACCAGTGCAGAGCTTGCTCAGAAATGGCAGCAGGCAGGTGTGAGTGCATATGCACGCACAGTGAGGCGAAGACTTTTGAATGATGGCTTGGTGTCAAGGACAGCAAAGAAGCCACTTCTCTCCAGGAAAAACATCAGAGACAGACTGACATTCTGCAAAAGTTACCAGGATTGGACTGCTGAGGACTAGTAAAGTCCTCGTAAACTAGTAAAGACTAGTAAAGTCTAGTAAAGTCATTTTCTCTGATGAATCCCTTTTCCTGTTGTTTGAGGCATCCAGAAAAACTCACAATCTTGCCTAAGAACACAGCCATAAATAAAGAATGGCACCATAACATCCACCAAGAGCAATGGAGGATGACGAACAATGCCTTTTCCAGTATGATGGAGCACCTTGCCATAAGGCAAAAGTGATAACTAAGTGGCTCGGGAAACAAAACATTGCCATTTTGTGTCCAGGGCCAGAAAAGTGTCCAGGGCCAGTGGTCAATCCTCAAGAGGCTGGTGAACAAACAAAACCCCACAAATTCTGACAAACTCCAAGCATTGATTATGCAAGAATGGGCTGCCATCAGTCAGGATGTGGCCCAGAAGTGAATTGATAGCATGCCAAGGCAAATTGTAGAGGTCTTCAAGAAGAAGGGTCAACAATGCAAATATTGACTCTTCGCATGTACTTAATGTAATTGTCAATAATAGCCTTTGACACTAATGAAATGTAGTTATGTAATTATACTTCAGTATATCATACTAACATCTGACAAAAAGATCTAAAAACACTGCAGCAGCAATTAACGCAAAGACACGCCATTTTAATAACCAAAAATCCAAAAATGGTTGTATTTTTCAAAAAACAAATCTTGGTGTTTGGCCTTATGGATCTTTTGTACATCATTTAATCTGATTGCCTTTTCACTTTCCATTAAGTTTAATTGTTCTTTTTGTACACTTTTGTTTATTTATTTGTATAGTTAGTGTTACAGATTGTCTCTCAACCTCCCTACACTCATATTTTGTCACGGTTTAGTTGCAGGACACGAGGAGCAGAGCAAGTTGATTTAAACCTCCATTTATTTATTCTCTTCCTAAAAACTCAAAAACAACAAAAGCAGAGGCAAACCGGAACTGAAATAAGAAACAAACGTCACAAACAATGAATCACAAAACAGAACAAACAGAAGGGCAACTGAAATAGGTTCCCCAATTAGAGACAACTGCATACAGCTACCTCTAATTGTGAAGAACAAAATTGGCAACGCAGAGATATATAAAGGCACCAGACCCTGGTGGAGGCTCCGCCCCCAGAGCTGCAAGGAACCCTTGGCCTGGTGGAGGCTCCGCCCCCTGGAGCTGCAAGGGACCATGGGCCTGGTGGAGGCTCCACCCCCGGAGCTACAAGGGACATCGGGACAGGTGGCGGCTTCGCCCTCAAATGTTTAGTTGTAGTTAGATGTAGTTGTTTTTATTGAGAAACACATAGTATACTCCAACAGGTAGACTGTTTTATTTCAAATTTGGACATCCACAGGGGTTCAAAACAACTCTAAGTTTTTTATTGAATGAAAATATAACAAAATAAACAGAAAATCTGGTTTCTGAATTATTGCTTTCAAAAACGGTAAAATATCAACCAAAATTGTAAATTTGGGGTCCCTGTATCGTATCAGTGTGGTGGAACACAATATACAAAAATCCAAGATTAGATTTGATTCTGGTCATAAATGTGCCACCTTATAGGTTTTTGATGAAATCTTGAAATACAGTGTTTTTCTGGTCGAGATTTGATAGGCTTCTACTTTACAGAAATACAAAAACCACAGGTCATTCTTTGCAACAGACAAAACACAGGCTTCTATCTTTAACCAGTCCGGAGATATGAATAGAAACGTAACAGGTGCGCTTTTTGATGCAAAATCTTTAAACGGCCTTTAAGGGTTATTGAGTAAACATGGCAGCCAAGCCTCCACTGCCTCCTTATACAGTCCGAGCCGCTGTGCCAGAATAAGATGCAGAGGAGCCTCATAAGCCAGTCTGGCCTGAGGGCAGCCCTTGTCCAGCTGGTTCTACTTTAAGAAGGAAAGTCAGGAAGAAACACATACAGGCTGATAAGTTGATAGCCAAGCAGTTAAGAGTCACAGAGGTGTTAACCCTGATGCAGTTGGGAAGAGATGCATGCACAGATGTTTGTGGTAGAAGGAAGGCAAGGAAAGGCCTTTGACAAATGTGTGCGAACAAATCAGGGACACCTACCTGATCCATGAGAACTGTGATGGGAGATTGATCACTGATTACCTAGAGGAGGAAGAAAAGAGGATGGAGAAGCTTAAAAACAGAAAAAGACAAAGCCTACAGCCACGAGATCAATCCTGAAAAAAAACAAGGAATACCACAGAAAAAGCATGGCCAGGTAAACTTGCTTGACATTCAAGGCATCTAATGTAGGATTGATGCAATTTTATATATTCTAACCGCTTTCATAGCTGTCGTCTGTTTACAGTCATTTCTTCATTCTATCACGCTCTGTCCCCTGTCTATTCTTGTCATCCTCACTCCCAGGTGATCCCTGTTTTCTTGACTACACACTATCTATTTGTTTTGTGCCAGTTCATCTTGTGTTCCCATGCCAAGCGTTCCCGCGTCTATTCCCCATAAATCTTCTAGTTTACTTCACTTGCCAACCTGTTCACTGACCTTCTGCCAGTTCTCGACCAAGAGCCTGCCTTTCGACTGTCTATAACTTATTACTCCTGATAGTGTACTATTCACTCTAATGATCACCATATCACAGTGGTTGGGTGTTATAGACCTCCATCTGCAATTAGTAGCTGCCAATCTAAATTGGGACTGGTTGATGCCTGTGGCCAATGCTTTTAAAGCAAAATGTGACTCCTTGAATCTGACGCAGTTAATTAACTCCCCTACAAGACCAAATCCCAAATGTACAGAGAAGTCTTCAATCATTCATTGGTCCTAACTAATGAACCATTTAAGTCCTCAACTATTGGTGTCTTCCCAAATGATGAGTGATCACTGTTTGATAGCAAGTGTTAATCTCATTTTGTTGAAAGGTGGAATATGAAGATAATTGAGTAAGGGTTTTTATAAGATTTATATTATTTTGACTGGAACAGAATTGCCCTTATTGATGATGTTGAAACAGCCTGGACATTTCTCCATGATAGCTTTCTTAAAATCTTTAACAAACATGCCCCTATTTTTACATTTTGAAATATGGGGCTGGATAATCCCTGGTTCACAGCTGAGCTTTCAAGCCTGTTTTATGAATGAAATGTGGCCTGGGAAAACTCAAAAAAAGTCAGGTACTGAGGCTGACTGGCTTATTTTTAGACAGCTGAGAATCACATTATCTTCTCTTTTTAGAAAAACCAAAGCATACCTTTTTTTCTGTAACTACAGAAAACCTGAATCCCCCAAGGGGGGATTTGTGTGATAACTCAACTGAGCTTGCTGTCAAACATGCTGTGGCTGTATCTGATATCTGGTTTTTATTTTATATATAAGTCAGGCTTTTCTCTTGATGTCTCATGTAAAAGAGATTTGTAATCTCAATGGGACACAACTGGTTGAATAAAGGTTAATGAACAATTCAGATGGGGACAAAACTGAGATTGCGGATGAGTGCTGCAATTTCTGAGCTGAAGCCCTACGAGCACTGAGGTCTGTGTTTTGAGCCCAGCCGTGTGGAGACAATCATCAAGATCTGTGCCAAGTTGTCCTCTTAGAGCTCCAGACGAGGGGTCTATGACTCAAGCACCAGATCAACCGCACAGACATACGTCAAGAGGTCCGAGATGTAAATAACCACAGAGTCGAGAGACCGTCAGCATTTAAAACGTTAAACCACAAAGAAATATTTTGAATTAAAGAGACTAATATTTGGTTACTGCTTAACCACCTGTTGCCCAAAAGATGGTTTCCCTAAGAAGAGGTACGACAAGGAAGCAGTAGTATTCTATCCAGTTTCAACAAAAGGAACAGCATAAGACAAGTCCTTAAATTTCAACAAACAACGGTACTCAATAACATAATACATCTAAAAACGCATTGAAATAAGAATCTGTTGAGAAAGTTGAGAAAATCCCATACTAAGTATTGTGACACGTTTCTTGAGTTGTTGCTGTCCATTTTTGAAACATATTTTTTCCGGAAGTCAATTAACTAATTAGAAAAGACCCAGCCTTTGTGCCTTGGTCTTAACGGGAGTGACAAATATCAGATTCACCAAGGAAACAGCATAGCGGGTCTGCAACAATTAAGAGATCCTGTGACCTGGCTGCTAATCTGTGAGACCCCCATGCATTTTGCTCATTTAAAAATATGAGTTGCTTCTCATGACAACATCATTTTGGAGTCTACCTGCAAGCACACGGGTACAGAAGTCTAAGAGTGATATAATGGATATATGTAGACATGTGATGATGTTAATCAGCATATCGTAGAGCCAAATATGGTCTCATAGTTCACCACAGTGCTATTAGGGCCATCTCCATTTTGAAACAGCAAATGTTCTACAACTTTCACAGATAACTTTTGGAAGACAACATAAAGGTAATTTACAGTGTTGCTTGAGCTGGTAAAAATCCAAGGTTGACGATTTACTGCCACCTACAGTAATGGTATTTAAAGTTCAGTTATTGGCCTACTGCTGCTGTTGACCCAAAAGGTATAATGTCCTCAAGTGGCCATCTAGGCTCTTGGTTCACAGACAGTGTCATGTCCTGGCTGGGGCCCCAAGCCTTCTCTGTGCCTTGGGGCTCACCCCCAGTCGGGACATGACACATAGAGAGGCCTCTAGCCTTCTCTATGCCGCTGTGGGGCTCCCCAGTCAGAGCAGCTGTGTTCAGTTGCCTCTGATTGGGCAGCTTACTTAGGTTAGGTTTTCCCACACTCGGTGTGGTTTATTTTTTGTTTGTATCACAACTTTCATGGTCCTGTTTTAATTTAATTTAATTCCATTGGCAGTGGATACGCTACACGTTTCTTGTCAGTCGTTTATATGTTTTGCTAAGTCATTTAGCACCTTTCGTTTTACGTTTACAGTTCGTGTAGTTTTTGTCTTGTGTTTGTTGGATTAAATTCACTCTTTATTTAAAAAAATGTCTGCGCCTGGTTCCGCCTCACACCTTAACCGTGACAGACAGGATCATTGAAATTATACATTATCTTACTTTATCTCTTTTGCTTGTATTGTAACTGATGATGCAAGGGTTAAAAAATAAATACTACTAGAAAACAGATGGTAGTTTAATGTTTTTATTTTACAGACATAGTCATTCAAACCATAGGCTAAGTTAACATTCACCAACAAGCCAATAGTTCATATTGTCCTAAAATAATGCAATAAGATGACTACAATACAAATAACATTTCACAAAGCTAGTTACCGGTTTTAATATTCATATTAGTGTCAAACTTGTTTTAAAATAGCACAAAAACTATGTTTATTTGCAAACTCTAGTCATCACAGAAAATAACTTTGCAATATTTTAAGGTTTCTGTTCCAGCTAAACAAATTCATGCTTTATAGTAATTCTCTTTGAATACACCAACAATAAATGTGTGTGTTTACATATCTGATATTTACTTTTCCCCAAGAGAATCAGCTCTTTTTTTGCAACATCTTAGAATTAGACTGCCTGTGTTAATGCTAAGGATTCAAACATAAATTCCAATGCTGCATTGAGTCAAATTCCATGGCAGGAAGCCTAGACCATTTAGTATCAAAGGTGAATGTTATCAAAGCCTCATCTATTGTTTGCCTTCAGGTTATCATCCAACTCAACTACTTATCTGTTCTCCTCGTACTCTTCCACCTTAACCTAACTCTCCCTCCTTAAGCCTTTGTCTCTCCTTCCTCTTCTTCTATGGCTTTCTGGCCTTGACAAAAAACACCCCTGTCACATCGTCCACCCCGACACTCATGTCTTTGGGTAACGTGTACACCTCCAGCCTCACCAATGTGTACCCGCAGGCCTTCAAGCTGGCACACACCTGAGCCTCATCCAGAGGCACCACAGGGATGCGCACTCCAGGCCCCCCCATGTAGTAGCTCTCACCCAGGGCACCGATGAGGAGCAGGTGGCCCCCGGGCCGGAGGAGGCCCCCGATGTGGCCCAGGGCCCGGTTGAAGAAGGTCAGGTCGGGGCTGACGCTCTCCAGGCAGAAGCAGGACACCAGGCAGTCGGCACCTGCTCCTAGGAGCTTTGTGCCGGATTGGAGGGGGTTTGAGCGGTGCACATCAATTGGAAGAATGTCGGAAACAACCGAACGCAGTCGGGCGGCTTTCTCACTCCACGCTGAAGGGCTGATGGAACATGAAAGGATGCAAACAATAAACCACTAACTTGTTTTACATCAAATGTCCCTAGCACTTCCTGGACCAATCCAATTATTTGATACGCTACAGTGTCCCCTAATGAACATGACCCCGGTCAACAGCACCTACCATCTGCCCTCCAGTTTGCAAACATGCTGCAAGTAGGGGGTCCAGTCCAGGCTGCTGCAGCCCTGGCCCCCAAGCCAGTGCCTCAGCTCCTGCCTGTTCACCTCCAGGAAGTCTGTGAGAAACAGCGTGTCGAACACTTCGCAACCACTCAACACTTGGTATATTGTGGGGCCGGAACCCACGTCCACCAGTACCTTACCCCTCACATCACCTGACGCGAGGAGAGGAAAGGGGGAGGCAGCATTACACATATGTACCACTGCCTTGACAAATATGCTGTATATAGGCAACTGGTTTGTATAGGTATAGGCAACTGGGTATGTGCAATATCTGACCGAACATAATAATTATAGGCTAATAATAAGCCACTGCAAATTGAGAACACCTAAAACTCAATAAGAAACTTTATTTAAAAACAACATTTCATTCCTTTATTAAACTGAGAAATTATAAAATAATTGTGTGTAGTCATTTCTGATATTCTTTTCTTTTCTTTTGGTCCCTTTATCAAAATTAAATGATTTGGGGCTGAAATCCATGTGATTTTAAAGTGTTGGGCTACAAATGAATAAAGTCGGGGACCAAGGAGTATTTGGTTGAAAATTTGCTAGATGCTAAACAGATGCAAACACACAATGCATGCTCACTTACCCTCTGTAAAAGCTCTGTGAAGGCATCCTAGTTTCCAGGACACGATGCTGTCTGGCCGGTCAAAGTCGGCCCGTGGCGGTGTGTAGTTATACTGCAAATATGCTGCTGGGTCAAAGCCTTGGTAACAAGCAACCATGGCCTCTATGCCCTGCTCTCGCTCATTCCCTTCTATTTTCTTCTTAAAATCTCGGTCCATCCCTCTGTCTTTCTCTCAGACGCTCTCTTTTCTATTGGCTCCAATTCTTCCTGTTCTGTCTTTTAATGGGTCAGCAGGTCTCCGTCAGTATTTATATCTGTGTGTGTGTGTTGAAATGTTTGTGTGTGCTGTGTCTAAGTCTGTGTTTTTAAGCTTGGGGGCAGTGTCTTGCTCTCTTTCCCTCTCTCTCTCTCTTTGTCTCTCTTTGTCTCTCTCGCTCTCGCTATCTCTTTCTTATCAGAAGAGATAGCAATCCCCTCTGTGTCTTACTTGTGTGGTGTGACCACCTGATACATTTGGGGCATTCACTATTCCTCTTCCCATTGCCCGGGGCACTGATAGCATCATACAGAGGGCTTTCTCCCAGACAAAATTCACTAATGGTTGCAGCACTCCAAGGCCCCCAGCCCCAGCGCCAGCTCCAGACCCCCCTATCTGCTCCATCACAAAATAGAGCTTTCAGGCAAAAACAAACGTAGTGGTTTAATGTCTGTCAATTAGCAGACAGGTGGCCATTTTGTTTTGCTACAGAGTTAAAGACTGAAAGGAAGGTTGGGGCTGTCAAGAGAGATATTAATAACTGTCCAGACAAATACTGCATATTTTTTGCGTTGTATGTCTTTTGGAGCTGTTGAGAATGAGATAAATAAGTAGTCAAAGAAACCATGAAGTATTCATATGCAATCATTTGTAATGACATATTATTAACATTCCACATAAAAGTCATCCAAAGGCTTAATGTAATCAAAACCACACTGCAGCATTTATGCTATATAAAATGGTTAAACTCCAGGTAGAGATGCATTTAACAAAATTATAACTGTGTGCCCATAAGCATTATGTCATGTCCTCACTAGTAAGGCACATGTGTATTTGTTGATGGCAGGGCTTTGAAGAATGTATTCCTTTAATTCTACATCAGTAATAAATGAGAGGGACGTTGATATTTGGTTAACTTTATGTGACCTTGGAATTATAAGGTTCTGCAGAAATATGATTCTGAGTAAATTAGTTTTAAAAGTTCCAAACCCTCGTAACTCAATCCCAGTCCTCTCTACCAGATATGAATCACTGCATTATGAGCAACTGTCTAGGTGTGACGGTGTAGGAAGGAGTGGACCAAAATGCAGGTAGGCAGTTTGCACAATAGAGTTTATTGTCCCTGTGTAGCCACGGTAAGTGTACGACAACTGCCGTTCAGAGAACAATCGATAATCAATAGTGACGGAGTCACTCAAAGGGGTTAACAGCACATACGTGCTGAACACACAACACATACGACAATACCGAAC
>JACXGK010000826.1:0-88254 GCA_016801125.1 Novumbra hubbsi
TTGTTTGAACTGACACTGAGCCAAGGGAAACGGGGAACTAAGTAAGGCCAGTGATCAGTGTGATGAGGGACAGGTGTGCGCAGGTGGCCAGGTGCTTGGTGACGGTGTGATTTGTGACAGGGAGGAGCACATCGCTCACAGGCCACCAGAGGTAGCCAACGGGCCAGCAACAGTCAGGTAGGGTGGAACCCTGACAATATTATGACAAACTCCAAGCATTGATTATGCACGGCTGCCATCAATCAGGATTTGGCCCAAAAGATAATTAACAGCATGCCAGGGCGAATTGCAGAGGACTTGAACACCCCCTGTAATATTGACTCTTTGCATTTATTTAATGTAATTGTCAATAATAGTATTTGACACTTATGTAATGCTTGTAATTATACTTCAGTATAACATCTGACAAAAAGTTATAAAAACACTTACTTGTGTTATTCTAAAAAACAATTGGCCACGCCTGTATACATATTATATAATAATAGATAGATATCGCAACTGTTTCCACTTTTATTTTAAAGAAACAGTGTTGGAAAGTAAGATCTGGTTTTTGGCCTACACTAGTGCAGTAGGTGGCGGTAATGCACCATCAACGTTTAATGCCAACCTACCACACACCCCACCGAAGAAGGTGAATATCCAATCATCAGTCGAAAACAGTCGACGCGACTCCGAATCTTTTCGGCGACCCGGCTCTTTGTTAAAACGTTATTATAAATTGCACATCTCCAATGCAAAGGCAAATACACAGGCTACAACTATGTTATAGCATGAAATAAGTGTTGAAATAAGCTATATCGTACCTGTGCTAACTATTATAACCCCTGATGTTTTACACGACTTACACAATACTCTCCAGGAGAAAGCCCGTTGAACACCAAAATGTTCTATTCCCACTTTTTATGGTTTCTTGTAATAATCCATGTTTGAGCAGAAAAGGAAATCATGAAGCCAAATAAACGGCTCCTTTACCGGTTCTATTCGGCTCCCTACGTTTACCAAAAAGAGCTATTTAAAATGAGTCGTTCGTTCACGAGCAACCCGTCACTTGACAACAGTGGAGGCGCGAGTTGTTGCGCGGCTACCCACTTCCTCGATTAGAAAAGTCATAATTATGGCTTCCATGGGCAAAAGAAAACGAATAAGTAACGTAAAGAACACCCAATCTTCAAATAGTGAAGCATGTTCTTCATCTGGTACTCAACCTGACCAGCATGCTGGTGGAAATGGCCAACAGACTGGATTCGTCAAAGGATCAATACTTCAAATCACAATGCATAACTTCCTGTAAGTCAAATAACCAATACAAGAAAGAAAACCGAGATGGCTAGCTACCTACGCACTGCCTAGCTTGCTTACAATAATCCATGTATCTAATCGACCGTACATGGTTACATTAGCGACAGCGACGTACATAATGATGTTAGATGTCTTTTATTTGCTAGCATAGCGTTTGTTTAAGAGGTTTCAAGTCTGCTGACTCAACATGCTAGCTAGTTAGGTAATAATAATAATAATGGAACAGAACTGTCGCTATGAAGTTACTTACAGCAATCACAAACGCAGCCTCGGATATCACATAAAATTGCCAAGTAGCAGTACAGTGTCACACCAATGAACAATGGAAGAACGTGGTATGGTCTAATGAGTCGTCTTTTAAACTATTTCGTTCACCCGGACGGGTTTTCGTTTAGAGAAAGTCAAAGTATGCCTTGGTTAAGGGATTCTCTGGCAAATGCCAGTGGACCTGCCCGGTGCTGGGCTGTGAGCACAGGTTCCATTCGAGGATGTCAGGCACTCATGCCACCCTCATGGAGGCTGTTTCTCACCAGTAGCACGCTGGAGGTCATTTTGTAGGGCTCTGGCACTGCTCCTTCTTTTCCTCCTTGCCCCTTCTATGGCCCTGTCCTGCTCTCCTTGTGTAGCGGCCCATCTCCTGGCATCTCCTCCATGCTCTTGAACCTGTACTGGGAGACACATGTGATGCACATATGGATGTGCCGTCCTGGAGGAGCCGGCTTACCTTTTGGGGGGTTGTTTTGCTGTGGCCTCTCCGGTGCACCTGTTGCCACTTTCATTTGCGTCAAATCAGGGTACATAGATTCAAAATGAAGTTTAATTGACTTATTATTACAGGTTCCCTTCATTGTTTTGAGCAGTGTATATCCAGAATGCATTTCATAAAAGATTAAACATGTTAAGTAACAAAAGTATTTGGTTACATTGTTGTAATGCTGATAAAGTACCAATTTTGTAAAAAGCAACAGTAAAAACGTTTTGGGGGTCAGCAAGTTTCAAACCCAAAACGTTTTACTCTTGAGCCCTGAACTGTAAGTTGCTTTGGATAAGAGCGTCTGCTAAATGACAACTAACTATAATTGTCAAGCTTCACTCCAGAAACAATTATCCCCGCTAGGCTCATTGTAACTTGTGCTGTTGTGTTGAACCAGCTAATGCTGCTTAAAGTTAAGCTGACTCTCTCTGACACTGCACTCTCTTTCCTGCAGAACCTATGACCACTCTATTGTTTACCCTGGACCACACCTGAATATGATTGTAGGAGCCAATGGAACAGGGAAGTCCAGTATTGTCTGTGCAATATGTCTGGGTCTGGCAGGAAAGACCGCCATCCTGGGCCGAGGAGACAAGGTGACATTCTTGAACAATTGTTGACATATGTTGTCAACAGCGAGTTTCATTGATAACCTGGATGCTTTCCGTCTAGGTCGGGCTTTATGTGAAGCGTGGATGCAACAAAGGATCAGTCGAGATTGAATTGTAAGTCTGTTGTGATAAATTAGGAAAAACGGCACATTCGCCGACCGTCTCCGATAATGTGTACAATCACGTGAATGAAATCCCCTCTGTGTCTTCAGGTACAAGCCTGGGGGTAATCTGGTGATCAATAGAGAGATCCAAGTGGAGAATAACCAGTCAGTGTGGATGCTGAACGGGAGACACTCCAGCCAGAGGGCTGTGGAGGAGGAGGTTAAGGCGCTGCAGATCCAAGTCAGCAACCTCTGCCAGTTTCTGCCACAGGTCAGTGTACACTTGGAGGCCGTGTCTGGCATATTCAAATGTTCTTCCTATTTCAAACACAACAACATACATTGACATCTCTGACCACCTTCTGACCTCTGCACTCTGACTTTGCAGGAGAAGGTTGGGGAGTTTGCCAAGATGTCAAAGATTGAGCTTCTGGAGGCCACGGAGAAGTCTGTGGGTCCTCCAGAGATGTACGAATTCCACTGTGAGCTCAAAACATTCCGCACCAAGGAGAGGGAACTGGAGGTGAGCACAGATCTAGAATGACTATTAACGCCTTTGGAACAGTGTTGACTGCTGAGCAGAGCAAGTTCTAAGTCGCGCTTGTTTATTATTTGGCAGAACGTGTGCAAAGAGAAAGCCAGCGCTCTGGAGAAGTTTAAGCAGAGGAATGAACGGAACAAGCACGACGTAAATCGCTACTACGAGAAGAAGAGACACCTGGACATGATCAAGATGCTGGAAAAGAAGAAACCCTGGGTGGTGAGAGATTGTCATCATGTTTACTCGTCCACTCTACAATGTGTCATAAAACAGTGACCCGTTGCCAAACATTTAGCTACGGTTCGTATTGAATGAATACACCTCCGTCAATCCTGGACAGGTGGGTTATCTTGTTCATGTAGAAGTGTGTGACGTTTTACGTCTTCACAAACCCTCTGTCTTTTTCAGGAGTATGAGACAGTCCGTCAGGAGCTGGAAGGCGTGAAAGGGGAGAGGGAAAATGCCAAGAAGCAGCTGAAGACGTTGAGGGAGTCCCAGGCCCCCATGCTGAAGAAGATCCAGCACATAGAAAGCCAGCTGAGGCCTATTGAGAACCAGATGAAGGACAAGGTCATACACAGTGGTGTCCATATATCCCGCTTAGTTCCAGCAGCACAGCATACATGCCTCAGAAACGCAGCCACGCGTTAAAGCATGGGTTGTGTTTAGTCTGTGGGTTTAGGGTTCCACTGTGTTATGGAGCCTAAAGATCGGTGACGATGATACATCCTTGTGTTGTTCCAGACGACCAGCATCAGGGAGGCGTCTCAGAAGTGTAAACAGAAGCAGGACCAACTGGACAGCAGGCAACGAGAGGTATATTACTGTACTCCTTCCTGTTTTCTGCCAGATGGGATATCCTCTTGAAGCCAGCGACAACAATATGCCGACATTGTAAACATTTCGCCGTAGATTGAGGACATCAAGCAGGCCTTCAGCCTAAAGCAGACTGAAGAGGCGGACCGGCAGAAGCGAATCAGCAACACCCGGCGCATGATTGATGACTTGGGGGTGGAGCTGTCCAACATTGGCAACCAGTCAGATGTGACCCCGCAGATTGACGCTGTGAACGGCGAGCTGCGGCGCCTCCAAATGGAGAAAGCCAAACTAGAGGGAGACAGAGCCGACAAGAGCAGGGAGAAGGACAACCTGAAGGCAGAGTGTGCCCGTAAGAGACACCCCAAGCATGGCTTGATACACCTTCTGCTGGGATGTTTCCACAGAGCCACCGGTTGGCTTTTAATACCGTCAACACTGTAATACTTTATAAGTATTCTGGTGTCAACTTGTGCAATGTCATTAGTATTTAGTGTTCAAGTAATAGTTTCCAATGTGGATTTATTTCTTGGTTTCTTATGTAAATTCTGTTGATATCATAAACCATGTCTTCTGTCCTGGCACAGCTACTCAATGCAGCATGGTCTGAGATTCCACTTGCCAGTGTTCAACTATGCTTGTTTCGTTCAGTGTTGAAGAACCAGCTCAGGAGTCTGGACGACATGATGAAGGTCAAGGAGGAAAAGCTGAGAGGGCGCTCCAGGGACACCTACACTGCTGTACAGTGGCTGAGGGAACACAAGAAACTCTTCAGTGGCAACGTCTACGAACCCATGATGCTAGTGGTGAGAGCACTCAATGTCTATGAACCCATGATGCTAGTAGGGAGAGAACACAGTGTCAATGAACCCATGATGATAGTGGTGAGAGCCGTCAAAGTCAATTAACCCATGATGCTCGTGGTGAGAGAACACATTGTCTATGAACCCATTAAGCTAGTAGTGAGAGAACAGAGTGTCTATGAACCCATTATGCTAGTGGTGAGAGAACACAGTGTCTATGAACCCATGATGCTAGTGGTGAGAGAACACAGTGTCTATGAACCCATGAAGCTAGTAGTGAGAGAACACAGTGTCTATGAACCCACGATGCTAGTGGTGAGAGAACACAATGTCAATGAACCCATGATGATAGTGGTGAGAGAACACAGTGTCTATGAACCCATGATGCTAGTAGTGAGACTACACTATTGTGGCTAATGGATTTTGCAATTCAGAGAGACAGTTCCGCACTTTGCAGTAGTAAAACTCTCCATCTGTTCACTTATAAATGAACCATGTACAATTTGATTGCAAAGAGTCCATAGAGATGAAAAAGTTAGTTACAGATGTGGCAGTTTATTAGGTCGGTTACAGACAAGAATTGTATTTAGCTTGTTATTGGTAGACACTAATTCATTGAGAAAAGCATTTTTGCACTGGAACTGTATAATCTGAACCTAAAACCAAATGACTCCAGTTCGGTTTCCTCTGTCAAGAGACACCTTGGATGTTATTTGTTGATGGGAGTGGTTTTGATTTCTCAGATCAGTGTCCGCAACCCCAACCATGCCAAGTATGTGGAGAACCACATTCCCTTCAATGACCTGCGGGCCTTTGTCTTCCAGAAGAGGGAGGATATGGAGAAGTTCATGACGGAGGTGGGTGTGACCAGTGAATGAAGAAACACAACAGCCAATTTAACTTTAACCCGGTTTCCATTAGAGTCTCTTGAATATGCCTTAATGCACGAGTAACTATGTAATAATCATCATATTGAAGTAAACTTGAGTTCATTGGATGATGTGTGGATCTCCTGCTACAACCCCGTTTTTATGTAAACCAAGCCCAGCTGCAACATCTGCTGGTTTGTGAGTGGTGGAGAGTCAAGGCAAACTCAAACCTTGACCCCATCTTTGGTTGTCAAGCTATAATTCCATTAAAAGTCAATTACTTATATTTTGGTAATTTTGGAACTGACGAGGCATTTTTTTATCGGATGTCTTTGGTGTGCCCTAACACAATTTTGAATGCTGAAGTTCATCCCACTAACTAGATCAAAGGAATAACATTAACACCTGCCATCAACAGTTCATCTTACCAGTCACTTTTTAGCGGGTAACCAAATCAGCGTACGGGAACACCATCTTTGTTAACATGGAAAAGAACATGATCCTGCTTATACGGATATCTAGCTAGTGTTACGACCCTCGGCATACGGTGATTTGAGCCATGAGATCTTCACGGGAGCCATTAGACCGGACCTTGGTTAAAGGTATACGTTCCAGACCCATAGTGAAAACCAAATGAAAGGAGGATTTGTCCCCAGGTGCGTGACAACCAGAACCTGAAGGTGAATGCGGTGTTCGCTCCAGACGAGTCCTGTGCCGCACGTCCCCCCTCACGGCCCATCGCGTCACTTAAGTAAGTAATCCTGTTACGCCGTCCCAGGATGGATTGGATATGTATCGGCCACACACCGAACACTAACCCCTCCACCTCTATCTATAGGCGCTTTGGGTTCTTTGCGTACCTGCGGGAGCTCTTTGACGCTCCTGAAGAGGTCATGAGCTACCTCTGCAACCAGTACAAGGTCCACGATGTTCCCGTGGGAACGGACCAAACCAAAGCCATGATCAAGACGGTAGCTTCCCGCCAGGGTGGCTGTTGTGATGGAGTCGTCACTTAAAGGACGGTAAACCTGTCCAAACGTAATTTTACCCCAGTAATCATTCTTTGATCACGTGTGTCTCAGGTAATTGAGGAGCCCTACTTGAAGGTGCTTTACACAGCTGAGGAAAAGTACTCCCTGAAGAAGTCTTTCTACTCGGGCAAAGTCAGCACAAGTAACTCTGCCGTGCGCACCCCCCAGTATCTCACCATGGCGGTCGATGCGGAGGACAAACGTCAGAAGGAGGAGAAAATCAAGGTGATCTCAGGGACATCTGTCAATCATTTTACACAGGCCCCGACCCTATGAAGAGAAAGAAAGATCCATTTGAAACAGATTTGCCTAAGCACTAGTATACTAGTACACTTTTAATTTTACTCAGGACACTAACTTTTCCGGATTTTGATCTAACACCTTATAGATCAGAGTTAAATTTTCATCTGACACCAAAGGACACATGAATGACACGTGAATGAACTACATTTCATAAGGTAATATGACAGCGTATCACCACAGCGTATAACCTTTGAACCTTGGCACTGCCCAGGCTGTTGAGCAGAGTATGCAGGCCCTTGACTCCGAGATGAGGAGTATGCAGGAGAGTGCCATGAAGCTGGATCGCCGCGACAATGAACTGAAGGCCAAGAAAAAGCAGCTTTCGGAGCTGAAGGGCAAAAAGCGACAGCTGGAACAGAAGATCAGCACCAAGCAAGACAGGTGCCTACTCCATAACCTCCCTAATAGAACTCCTTCATGACGACGTTCGTTATCCAGTAATTAAGTAGTGGTTGGCAACTGAAAACAATTGGGCTAAATGTGCATGTGGAGTTAGGTTATGGAACTTTTAACTTAGTATTTTCTACTAACTGATGGATCCTGCTATTAATTGCTATTAACTTGAACTTTGAATTGAACTTTGGCATTTGTTCATTTTCTCACCACGTCCTGTACTGTGTATAGTCTTCGACAGATGGAGAAGGGAGGCATTGACCTACAGAAGGCTGAGGAGGAGACCAAGGCCAAGATCTCAGCCGTTAACTCCCAGAAGGTCGTCATCGTGGCCGAGTTTATGGCCCACATGAAGGTACACAGTGCAAGTTGAGGCTGACTACTCCAGATATGTAGAACCAGACAAACGTGGTATGTGTCAGTAGATTTACATTAGATTCCGACTCCTAACAAACTATTGTCACCCTTTTCCTAATTTCTCTCTGCATCTTTCTCTTTTAGCTCAGGGCTAAGTTGAGTATGGAGAAGGTGTTCATTGCTCTAGAGACCGTGGGTATGACCGCAGAGAAGACCAAGCTGGAGAACGACTGCAGGGAAGGATCTGCCGAGCTCCGGGTTCTAGAAGTCAGCACACCATCCCACACCGAAACGGAAATTAAACACTTCAATATTTTGTTTGTATGTACTTCACTATTTCCATCCCCTCTCCACGCATGTCCCTTTTCAGCAAGCTGTGCAGAAGCTGGACCAGCGCAAGGCCCGTCTGCTGGAGACATGTAAGGGCCTGTTGAGGACCGCCAGGGAAATATGTCAAATGGACCCTGGAGAGACGTCTGTGCCCCCAGACCTACACACGGTCAGTATCAAACAGGCCGTTACACCTTAGCACATTATTCGTCCAGGATTTCTGCTAGTTTTCACCCATTTATCTGTACATTTGTCGATTCGTATGTTCTTTAATTTGTGCAGGCCTTTTGCCAGCTGCCTGAAACTCTAGACGAGATAGACGCCATGTTGAATGAGGAGAGGTCCAGAGCTGAGTGCTTCACTGGCCTCAGTGAGAATGTAAGTTTGACGGCTCCTCAGAACGCCCACTTGTGTGTTTCTGTGCATTACGGTAGACACAATTTGGCCTACTCATTCATTGTTGGCCGATATTCTTATTGTCATGCCGTTTAAATGATAGATGTATCTCCATTGTAACCTGTCTGGTTTGGAGTTATTAATGTGTTCATTGTGGATGTCACAGGCATGTGATAGTTAATCAAACCTGACCACTGGTGTTGAAGGTGCAGTGGTTTTCGGGATGTCTAATATCAAATGCAAAGAACTGTAGTTCTATAGCCTTACTCAGAATGATGCTCCCTACAGCTTTAATAGACTACCTATCAATCATGCTGTCTGTTTATTCAGAATCAAAATGCACATTTGACCAATGTAAGTAAGTAAATGTCACATTTAGCCTGAAAAGCCCAGGTTAGACCTACCATTAAACACAGCTCAAATAAATAAAGGAAACACTTATATCACGCATAGGTCCTCAATGAACAAAATAGTTCAAAGATCAAAATCTTTACTGTACCCTGTGTAATTCGACAACAAAATTATGTAACAATGAGCAATGGAAACCAAAATCAACCATTGATTGATGGCTGGATTCACTCACACCAAATATTTGAGTAAACAATTGAAATCACAGGCTGTTCCAACTTGCATGGATTTCATCACAGCAACTCATTGCCTGATGGGACAGTGGATGGTGTCCTGGGGGATCTCCTCCCAGACCTGGATCAGGGTATCAGTGAGCATCTGGACAGTCTGTGGCGCTACTTGGCAGCTTCGGATACACTGATACATAACATCCCAGAAGTTTTCAATTGGATTTAGTTCGGAAGAATGTGAGGGCCAGTCAATGGCATCAATGCCTTCATCATCCAGGAACTGCCTACACACTCTGGCCACATGAGGCCAGGCATTGTCCTGCACCTGAAGGAACCCAGGCCCCACTGCATCAGCGTGATGGGTTGATGTCCAGCTCTGTCCAGCTTTCCTTGTGTAACAACCTGTCTCCTGGTATCTCCTCTATGCTCTTGGGACTTGAGACATGTTATATCCTGGAGGAGCTCTACTACCTGTGCTACCTGAATGGGCTACAGGTACCTCCTTATGCTACCAGTAGTTACACGGACACTAGTAAGATGCAAAACTAGAGAAGAATCAGTCAGGACGGATAATGAGAGTAATTGTCTGTGGCCACAACCTGCAAAACCATTCCATTTTTAGGGGTTGTCTTGCTGTAGCCTCTCTAAGCGCACCTGTTTATTGCTACCAAACAGGTGACATTAATTTACAAACGCATATTTGTGAATCAATGTCACCTGCCAAGTCAAACAAACTTCAGGGATCAGTATGTCATGTAACTGGACAGATTAAAATCCATGGCGTTTAATTGACTTGGTGTTATGCTGTGGCTGTACATTTAATGGATCCTTTTAATATGTGCTCATGTGTCTATGGAAAGTTCTGTGAAGGGCTAATCTGGATATCTGCTTCTGAATATAATAACTTCTTGTTTTGAGTTATTTGAGATATTGTATTACTCGGGCATGTTCAAAGCATCATTCAAGCTCGATGCATGTAGCTAGTATTGCCTTTTGTTTAAAAACACTGCTAATATTGAAAAATCTATTTGATTTATGTTCAACTAATTGGTTGAAATGAGTGTGTATTATTGCATAACCCACCTGGTCAATGCCCAT
This sequence comes from Novumbra hubbsi, assembly GCA_016801125.1. Classification (NCBI taxonomy): domain Eukaryota; kingdom Metazoa; phylum Chordata; class Actinopteri; order Esociformes; family Umbridae; genus Novumbra; species Novumbra hubbsi. Next base: position 10,284 of record JACXGK010000826.1, read on the forward strand.
CCTGGTGTGCATCTTCACCACCACCGAACCCTTCTTCACCAGGTGGTAGATGAGTACAACAAGAGGGAGCAAGAGATAAAGAACCTGGAGAAAGAGCTGGACGACAAGAATAAGGCCTTGACCACCTACAGACGGAACATCTCAGAGGTACAGTACTGATGGATTGGAGACCGGGGAAGAAGTCATTTGCCTTTAGCGTTGTCACTGGCAAGATCTGTCAATGAATAAAATGTATTTTATAAAGCCCTTTTTACATCAGCAAGGGAGCTGTGACCGAGGTCTTTCAATAGAAGGACAGGGACAGTGACGTGATTTCTTCATTTTTTATTATGAAAGGATTGTGAACAAAATACATGCTTGTAATGGTCAAGTAGAGCCATAAACTGCATTGTAATATGTTTTGCTTTACCTGTTTTAAATCATTTCCACAATGCGAATCTAGGACATCGTTTTCGCTGGTGGAGTTGCATCACAGTGGATGTACAAGTGTGCTGTTTTGGACCTGGGCTTTTCTGTTTCCCTGTTGTACAGGCTAAAGAGCGCTGGCTAAAACCTTTGAAGAAACTGGTAGAGCAGATCAATGATAAGTTCAGCGACTTCTTCCGCTCCATGCAGTGTGCCGGGGAGGTGGACCTGCACTCCGAAAACGAGGTACGGACTCACACAATCTGTTCTGGCATGTTCTAAGAGAAATTAGGACATCTTGTTCCCTTTGCCTTCTGCTTATGAGAGATGTTTTTCCTGTTAGACCGTTAACTTCCGGTTCATGTCAATTCACATTCAAACAAAGAGGATTTGAGAGCTTTCTAGTAGTTACTGCCCTTAATAGGGGCAGGGGATGAGGACGAACCTATGCCCCCCCTGTGGAATGGGTTTGACATGGAAGCGCTCAATGTTTGCGGAGATCTAGCAGCAGTTGTAGAGCTCTGACAGTGGCTGGTGTCTGCCCCCTGCAGGAGGAGTATGATAAGTACGGCATCCGGATACGCGTGAAGTTCCGCAGCAGCACGCAGCTCCATGAGCTCACGGCACATCACCAGAGCGGTGGAGAGCGCAGCGTGTCCACCATGCTCTACCTCATGGCCCTCCAAGAGCTGAATCGTTGCCCCTTCCGGGTGGTGGACGAGATCAACCAGGTAGGAGACACACACAGTCAGGGCTCCGGAGGGAGTACACCTTGTCTCTGCATAAGCCTGTGGTCTTCGGGACGGGGTACTGAGGTCCTCGGGGTATGCAGCCCGGTAGATGTGTGCAAAGGTTAAGTAGAAATAAGCAGTTAAGCAAAGCTTCCTAATTGCGAATGTGTGTAAAATCCGGTGGAATGTGGCTAGAGAAATTTAACAACAGCGCTATGGATGCAAGGACTGAAAAAATAATGGTCGAAAGGCTTTAGGCTGTTTACATTTACTTTGTTTACAAATGTTTGGGTAACATAATATGATATGACTCATTTCTGTGGCAGGTATTTGTTTCAACATTTTAGCTTTCATGATAAAAAAAAATCTTAAGTATACATATTTCTCTCTAAGCCCCATAATGTGCTTCAAAAGTAGCTACAATTCATATCGGCACTATTTGGGTGTGTATCTGAAATATTTCATGTGCGTCCAGGATTTTAAGTTAAAACGTGCAACATTTTATTTAGACTCCTGCACATGCATAACTGCTATTTGGCTGTAAATAAGGGCTGTATCTTTTCCCTAATCAACTTAGGGTATGGACCCAGTCAATGAGAGAAGAGTGTTTGACATTGTGGTCAGGACCGCTTGCAAGGAGACAACTTCCCAGTACTTCTTCATCACACCTAAGGTAAAGGACGCACTGCAGAGGCAACGGCTGGCGGTTGTATGTACACGTGCTGAATTCATATGTGTCTGTCCGTCCAGCTGTTGCAGAACCTCCAGTATGCAGATGAGATGACCGTCCTGTGTGTCCATAATGGGCCTCACATGCTGCCCCCAAACAAGTGGGATGAAAAGGGGTTCATCAGACGATGCCTCCGTCGCAGAGGCATTGTTAATCGTTAATGCTTTTCTGAGCGGGGAGCTCTACTGCAACCTCCTTCCGTTAAGTTGAGATTCTCCAATAGTTTACCATACAGAATGTGCAGGCCCGTTCAGTTGGATATTTTGCTTTTGTCATCCTTGCACTATTCGTTAGTGGTTTTTATATGCTCTATTCAAATGAATCAGTGTTTTGTATGAACTGTTTGATATAAACTGTTTAAAGTTTCATTTACATATGTAGCACTGCTAAGTAAAGTTATTTGCTAATTAAGGTGCATGCTCTGTTCTAGTTGGTGTGGCCATTTTCTGTATGGTAAAGAACACTTTTGCATTGTGAATGCTCTGCAGAACACTTATGATTTTAGATCAAACACTGACATTTTCAACTTGCCAGGCTTTTCCCACACCTTTCTCCCATTGTATCAATGGTCTTTTATCAATTTGGATATTTTTGGTCTAAAACATTGATCAGTGATCTTTGCGGCCCTCATTGCCTGTATAATTATGTACAATTTCTAGAAAGCTTTAGTAAACATATTATGTGGCAAAGTGTTGTCTGCCAGTTGGCTGAGGTACCCATTCAGCTGCAGCATGTGTTCATATTCGACTTACTGCATACTCAATGAAGCGTATTCTGCACAATAAAGATGTATGTATTATAATACATTTTACATAATACATTTTATTTAATACAAATTTTATGAAAACCCTGTTTTTGTATGACAAGGTTTTTCTTAACATCTGTTGATTACTGTCAAAAATAGTGATATTTATTAAGGTCATATGTTTCCTTAAGGAATTGAAAGGAGGTAAAGGTGTACACTGCTCACAAAGATAAAGGGAACATAATCATCACATTATAACACCAAGTCAATTCAACTTTAGTGACAACAGGTGCACTGGAGAGGCTGCAGCAAGATGGTGGCCACAAATAATTGCTCTCTCTATCCTTCCTGACTGATTCTACTCTGGTATTGTGTGTCACTACTCGTAGCATTAGGTGGTACCTGCAGCCCATTCAGGTTGCACAGGTAGTCTAGCTTTTCCAGGAAGCAACATCCATACACTCTCAAAAGGAGAGCTGGACAGGTCCACAGAAGGGCGTCGACCCAGCAACAGGACCAGTATCTGCTCCTTTGTGCAAGGAGGAACAGAAGGAGCCCTGCCAGAGTCCTACAGAATGACCTCCAGCAGGCTACTGGTCTGAATGTTTCGGACCACACTGTCAGAAACAGACTTCATGAGAGTGGCATGAGGGCCCGACCTTCTCTAGTGGGATGCTCCATGCAGCTCGATTGGCATTCACCAGAGTACACCACAATTGGCAGGTCCTTTCTCTTCACAAATGAGAGCAGGTTCACACTGAGCACATGATAGACGTGAAAGAGTCTGGAGACGCTGTTGTGAATGTTATGCTGTCTGCAACATAGACGTGAATCCAACTGAGAACCTGTGGGGGCCATACACTCTACAGAATCACATGATTCGTTGGTGATTTTGGTTGTTGACCGTTATGTCATTTTGTTCTCCACAAATTAAACAATTTACAGTAAAGACTTTGATCTTTAATATATTTCCTTCATTGAGAATGAATGTGTGATTTTGGTGTTCCCTATATTGTATTTTAGCAGTGTATAAGTTATTAAATACCTGTATGAATCAAGATTAGAAGGGGCAAGGTGAGGTTTCTTACCATTGGGATCAGGAATGAAAATTACTAGGGTGAAAATGACTTTTACATTTCTTACAGGTAAGGAGTGGGTAATATATGTATAATGGGAAAGTGATTCATGTAGACTAATGAGACGTATATACAGAACCAAAAGAAAAGGGAGGGCACTCCTCACACTAATCAAGTTTGACAAAGCACGAGCAGCATCAATCCAAGGCATGATGGCACGGTAGTAATACAGTCCTCACGTCCGCTTGGATTTTCAGAGCGGCCAACTTGTTTCTTCAGTAGTCTCAGTTAAAGGGGTAATGGTTGAGTCCAGGCTTTGTATAAAATGATTTAAATATGAAAATGGGGATACTCTGATAAAACTAAACTTAATGGCATTGGTTTTGCACATCATGGAAATTATGAGGGATCTCAGAAAAGGTTTGTTTAACGAGGGTAACATTTGTTCAGATCAGAGTGATTTGTTACCAGTATGTATCCAATTTATTCTGTATCCACCTGTGTTCTGTAATAGTAGACCGCTCTTTCAATTTGCAGATGTTAGGGAGTCACAAAATTAACTAATCTACTTTTTAAAGCTGTTTTTTAATCCTGTTGATTACCAGGGAGTTTATTACAATTTCATCTCTCCCCTGTAGTGCCAAATTAAGTAAATTAATGTGACTGACAGTGTCACTTAACAACAAACATCCGCATCTACAGAATCACCTTAGAGCATTTTTTGTTTGATGTGTTTGCTTTCTTGAGGTAGTAGTCACAGAAAAAAGCAACTACTGGAATGTTCCACACAAATTCTATAACCCAGTGCTATGTCATCTTTGTTTAAAGAGCTGATAGGCATGCTGTACGAGTATGTCACTTTTAGCTGCTCTTATTGGCGGTCATTGGGTGACATTGATTGACAGCGCTAATGGGCGTGATTACAACAGATTCCAATCTGATAATCTGAAACGATCTGGCACTATTCATCAGATTTCATATTCATGCAGGTATTTATTTAATATTTTTCTCTATTCGTGTTTACATTATGTAAGGGTATTTTAATGTTCCTTGTTTATAAACGGTCCGGATATGTACCTCGTTGCGCAAATTTAATAGGCCTGCTCTATGGTATTGTGTTCAGCCATACTCTTTCCGTCGGGGTAACCCTGCAACTCATTGTAGCTAATACTTCCTGGATGTGTCAGTTGTGACGGACCGGACGAAGAAAAAGAGGCGGCCCAACACTCATCTCTTCCAATCAATGGTTAGTCGTTTTCCATGACGTGTGCTGACACGCCTCGTACCGAAGAAGGCAAAAACACCCAGGCTTTGGAAAACAGTAGCTTGGCTAGCCAGCTGGTGGGATTAAGCTCCTAAGGAGTCTTTGGAATCTCAGAAAAGGGGAAACGGAGAGTCTGCCAGGACTTTTGGTATAAGAAGCTACTGAGCGAAAAAGACACCTGGTTACATTTAGCTACTGTAAAACGAGCTGAAGTTAGCTACACTAGTATAAACAAAAAGGTAAGTTAAGGTTTGCCACGGCGTTAGCTGGCTATATGTTATACTGTCTTCTCTAACTAGATTATTCTTTACTGGCTGTGAAGGGAAATGTGTTCTGTATCGATATTTTATTACGTTAGTCAACGTCTGTTAGTTATAGTACCTAACTACGGTACGTTATCTTAAATGTGTGTTACACTTCGGTCGAAACAAATGTAGCTAGTTCGTTAACTACAGCTATCCAGTGGTGTTAGATAAAGTCAGTACTAACTATCGATGAATGATTATGGCAAACCGCTTGCTAGCTAACGAACCTTTAGATATGAACTTGTTACGGTACCAAAATCAAATATTCTAGGTATGGTTTTCGTGTCAAGTAGGGTAGCTACCTGTATTGCCTAGTTATCGTCAATAATTACTAATGGCATATGTACCTAACTAACATAAACGGGTGCCGTTTATGCGTCGTTGACGATGATGGTGTGCGAAGTTGGCTGGTTATCGGTGGTGATCTACTGAGCGACAACACCGACCGTCGAATATATTACAGGGTTAATAACATATGTATTAGTTACTGTCCCCCACAAATCGGTGCCGTTTTTATTGAACTTTAGGTACAAGTGTCGGTACTAATAGATGAAATTATTACCAAACGTTAGTTGTTTAAATGACGTGTTGAGTCTAGCAGGAACAAAGAAAAGACAAAGCGCTAACTGTAGCTAGCCAATAAGCTAACCATCGTGATTTGGGATTAACTAGCCAAATTCCCTTAGTTTACGTACCATCTCGAATAGTATTATTTATAATTGTTATTTGGTGTCATCCTTGGAATCATAGCATTGGTTGCTAGTCAGTGCTGTATAAGTATACAGTAGTTGTTGGATTTACAGTAGGGATGACTATCTTCGCTAGCTAGCCTAGCATGACTCAGTAGATTTATAAAGCAGTCGAGGCCTCATCTGTACTGTCTGGATGGTTTCCCCTGGTTTCAGTTAGTTTGCCAGTCTGGTAGCGGGATGTATTTAATCGCGTTAGATGTTGAAAGTGCTTATTAGTTTAATCTCCTCTATTCGGCGGTGTCAGTCGGCCGACGTTATTTTGAAAGCAATTTACAGCTATTAGGACCTATGGGTTGGATGCTGAGTAGGCATGTAGCACGTTGTTCATTTTATTTTTTTATATGAATTTGTTGGTTAATCTACCACGCGCCAGGTTAACTGGTCTGTGGTGTGTGTGCAACTCTATGTAGCTACGTAAACAAGCATTGCAGTAGTGTCTCAGTGACCGCCCTCCACACGTTCCCGTAGAGAGTCTTGAGTAGGCTTTTTGTGATGTAAGCGAACCTTAGTAGGGTTTTCAGGGTTGCCTATAAATAGCGTCAGCTGCGCCCAGGGCCTTTCTCTGTTAGCAAGCGAGGTTGCGCGTGCGTGCCGCCTGCCTTTGAGATCAGCGTGTCACATTGCACCCTTGTGACAGGCGAAAGCTTATACCCACGTCCATGTGAGTCTGGGATGGCGAATGACACTGCAGTCAGCAGGCAAACACGTGATGGGACAATTGCGGTGCCTTTCTGGGGAGAACCTCTGATGCGTTTGCTGGAAGTCTTACTTGGACTGTTGATGTGTGAATTTGTTTTTTTGTACAGGGCCCCTTGATTCTGTGAAGTTTTGTACAGGTGCCCAATATGTTCTGTTGCTTTTCTCATAAAGGCTAGTGCGAATTGCGGTAGCAGAAAAACAAAGATCTACTCAGTCCTACCCAGAACGTTCTAACCTGTGTTGTGATAGTGAGTGATGCAATCAGAGCTACTGGTTGAGGAGTTTTCACATCCGGCCGGTTGTAGTATCCTTACTTGTCAGCAAACAATACAGCCAGACGTTGACTGGTGCACTCCTCAGGGGGTCTATCCTTGTCCAAAGTCTAAGTAGGTCTAGACCTAATTGATTTACTTATTGCTGTAAGAGAGACCTGAAACAATTGGTGAGTAAGTGGATAATGCGGCAAAATTATTTAAAAAACTGCAAAATGGAGCTGTATAATAGCCTGGAATTAAGTATATTCGATTTTAAGAGTTTGACAAAAACAAACCCAATCTGGTGATAAGTGAGGAGTTGAGGTGTATTTAACTTACAGAAATTCTGAATTGCGACATCCAGCTCAAGGCTGTTGTGACTGACTGATCAGATAATATCACCCTGTTCAGAAAATACTATATGTAACTAAGTCAGTGGTTCATTATCTTCAGTGATATCTGTAGTACTTTTAACTGAAAAGTTGTTTAGTTGATATATCCACATTTTGCTGCACCGGCAACCTTTTCTATGATGTGAATGATACAACACTCAAACTGTAACTCCGTCTCACTGACTGATGGTCAGGCAGTTCTTATTTATCACAGACAACCCACTCTTTAACTAGTACTTCTGTTTTTGTTTCAGTCAAACACAGTTAAACCAGCAGAGATGGCACAGGAGACCAATCAGAGCCAAGCTCCCATGCTTTGTGCCACCGGTTGTGGTTTCTATGGGAACCCAAGGACTAGTGGCATGTGCTCGGTCTGCTATAAGGATCACCTGACCAGACAGAACAATGGAGGAGTGAGCCCTCTCAACGCAATGGGTAGGCATCTCCATTATTTTGTTAAGTGGTTCATTGTTTTTCTTAATCTTTATCTCTTACAGCATTAACACTTGTGTGTTAAGCCATATTCATCTAGTTATTCAGATGAAGTATTGTCTCGTTTAGGTGGCGGTGTGTCCAGTAGCCCCACAATGGAGGCCTCCGCCATCCAGAGAATAGAAGCAACCCTGAATAATGCTGCAGCTGCTGCCGCCGCCGAGGCTGCCAGGTGAGTGGCTGTCGGGACTCTGGGCTGTGGCCGTGGAGACGTTAAGGCCGATTCTTGCGCCACATTCAGCTCATTACTTCTGAATGAGTTGACCTGTAGTAACTAGGAGACTGTTTGTGAATGAGATGACCTGCAGTAACTAGGAGACTGTTTGTGAATGAGATGACCTGAAGTAACTAGGAGACTGTTTGTGAATGAGATGACCTGTAGTAACTAGGAGACTGTTTCTGAATGAGATGACCTGTAGTAACTAGGAGACTGTTTGTGAATGAGATGACCTGTAGTAACTAGGAGACTGTTTCTGAATGAGATGACCTGTAGTAACTAGGAGACTGTTTCTGAATGAGATAACCTGTAGTAACTAGGAGACTGTTTGTGAATGAGATGACCTGTAGTAACTAGGAGACTGTTTCTGAATGAGATGACCTGTAGTAACTAGGAGACTGTTTCTGAATGAGATGACCTGTAGTAACTAGGAGACTGTTTGTGAATGAGATGACCTGTAGTAACTAGGAGACTGTTTGTGAATGAGATGACCTGTAGTAACTAGGAGACTGTTTCTGAATGAGATGACCTGTAGTAACTAGGAGACTGTTTCTGAATGAGATGACCTGTAGTATCTAGGAGATTGTTTCTGAAGCGTTGTGGCCTGCAGCATCTGTCCATATTGTCTACCTGTCTGTCACTATAGTGGGGCGGCGGCTCTTCCTGTTACACAACAGATGACCGAGATGAGCATTTCCTGTGACGAGGAAGGAAGCTCCCCTAAGACAGAGCTTGCTAAACCTGGTGGGTGTCTATGATTCATTTTAGTTTAGTGTGTGATTGCCAATTATTTCTGATCACGTTTTAGTTTGTGCTCTTATCTAGAATTACTTGCAGGTACTGGTGCTGTAAATACGGATAGATGACATTTTTGAAATGCCTCTCTCTTGCTTTATGAGGGGCTGGTTCCGTTAGTGAAGGGCCAGCATGGAGAATTGTTTTGGCTGTGCTGAATGGTCAAGAGTGGCCCTGCTTCCTGTGTAAGATAAGGTCATACTCAGAAGATGCTGTAGAACGTGAACCTGCAGGAGAGATTCATGGCCTTGATGTTTGCAGAGGGTGACCTGGTATTGTCCAGCGTCATGCCATGGGTGGTTTCAATCTGGCAGGAGAATGAGGATGAGATCCAAAACACTATTGGGGTGTGATGAGCCTTTTACTTAAGAGACTGGTCTCTGAGGGACTTATCTGTCAAATTTAAGTGAGGGCACCGTCTTGTCATGGATGAGGGACGTGGTTCTGGGTCTACCTGTTGTGTTTTGTGTATAATAGGATATGTGACCACTTGACTTGGGACAGAAAGGGCAGTACATGGTAAATGCATACCCCATTTTGCTTCTGAACAAGCACTGATCTGGGGTTTTCAACATTAGTGTTGTTGCAGCTACCGTTGTGGGAAAACGAGCACTCACTGTCTGTATGGTGGAGCTATTTGACATAAAACGTTTTAAAAACTGCACACACTGAAAATGGGTTTTTGTTTCTGTAAATATGCGTAACGTGCCGTCTGTCATAATGGGTGTGCAGGACACAATTAGCTTGTATTGTTTTAGGACATGTTATTTGTTGACAATAACAGTTGTGTATTTTTCTCACCAACGCTATTTTCAAGCCTGTGCTGGGAGGCTGGTTTCTAAATATTTTGTTCCGGCGTTGATTTCTCCCTCCTGTCTTTGCAGTGGTCACTCAGCCCATTGCTTCTGCTTCCCCTCCCAGTGCAGCCGGCAATGACGAATCCAAGTTACCTGAACCTGCGAAACCCAAGAAGAACCGATGCTTCATGTGCCGCAAGAAGGTTGGCCTTACAGGTGTGGACAAATATTTTAGTTTGGCTTCAACATTGCTTATTTAACCTGTTATGCTATGTTCACACTTCAGGCCTCAAGGCTCAAATCACTTTTATTCAAAAGAGAAATCTCAAGCAGCAGGTGCCAGAATCTATACCAAAACGCTTACTTTAAAACATTTAAAGGACCGTCTGACCGGAAAGAATATTTTTATCTAGACTATTAATGCATGATCTTAACATTTCCTTAAACCGATGCAAGTCCTGCCCCTCGACTAACCATGCTGTACGGCAGTTAGGAAAAAATAACCTCTAATGTGTATTTACTGTGTATTAGTGTGTTGCACCGGGGGTTAAAGAGGGGGTAGAAAGTAGTTTTGCTAGGTATAGCACACATTGTACCATGATTTTATAACTAGACTCCCTCTCCAGAGTACTTGGTACAATACATTCATTGTGACCCATTGGTTGGGGGGGAAATACTGTTGGCCTTTCCAAGCCAATGGGCAGTACCATTTCCTCAATATATATATACATTTTTAAATTATTTTCTTTTAGATCTGCTCTCTATTAATTTACTTTAGCCCTAACTTTCCTCAATGTGCATCACCTAATAATGTTCTTTACCTTATGTAAAATCTAACTTAAATAGTAGCTTTGTTTTTATAATATTATTTTTTTACCTTAATTTATTTTAAATGGGCCCCAATACCCACTACAGAAATCGTCTAAATAAATACATGTTTTTTTGCAATCTCTGATGTTGGCGCTAACCTATTTCAGCTATTGTGTTGTGATCGCTAGCTTCTTTCCTTTCGCTGTCGCTCAGGTGCCGTCTGTATTAACAATGTGACCATTAAACACTTGTGCGTTCATTGAGTCAGAACGTCGGTTGTGGGATGTTGTAAACTGCCTTCAGCTTGGTCAAAAACATTTCATGAAAATATTCATGATTTTTTTCCCCCTGTAGCGATCCCACACGTTGTGGCTGCTGCAAAGCACCTCTCTGATTTAGATCAGAGGGAAACACTGAGAGGAATGTATCCAAATGGTGAGCAATATGCCTTTTGCTCCTCCAGGTTTTGACTGCCGCTGTGGGAACCTGTTCTGTGGACTCCACCGTTACTCAGACAAGCACAACTGCCCGTATGACTACAAGGCAGAGGCCGCTGCCAAGATCCGCAAGGAGAACCCAGTGGTTGTGGCCGACAAGATCCAGAGAATATGAGAGCGTCTCACTGTGACCTTGAACACTGGATGTGATTGGCCAAACAGAAAGGACTCGCTCGGCACCTGCGTTCTAAAGGACTAGTTTTTTAAAATTACAGTACGGGGGAATCCAGTTTTCTGCAATGCATGAACGATCAAAATTACTTTTGGCTTTTTCTTTTTTGGCTTGGGAGGGGGGTTTGTCCGAGCTAATAAGAAAGGGCAAAAAAAAACATGTCTAAGACCTAACCGACTAGGACACACTCTTTTCCAGGGACACCTGGACCCGGCTTAGTTTTTAGTGTTTTTGAGGAATCTGATTATTGTGTAGTTGGCCGGTCTGATGTTGTGATTGTCATGCGTTTTCTCCATTTCAGATTTTCTTTTTTTTTGTGGAGGAGAGGGGTACTGTAGTTTAGCCTATGGGACTATAAGACTGTTACAGGCCTGACCATATCACAATGCAGTGGCAGGTCAAAGCTGGTTCATGTAGCAAATGGCTATTTTTCTTCTTTTGGGGGGGATGTCACGGTGTCCTCGTGGAGTCCGTTAATATGTAGGCTTACTACCGGATGTCATTTTGGTGCTGCATGGGGCCTCAGTTCAGGGGAGACCCCCCAAGCACATCTCTATCGTGACGTCAGATGTGAAGTGACGAAATAAGGACTTGATTGCTTTGTCACCTAAAGAACATGTTCAGAACATTTATTAAATGCTAATCCTGTACGAATGGTGTAAGCAGCCAGACCCTTATCCTAGGGAGTATGAATGGTGTGTTCTGTTTCTAACATATAGATTCATATGAATCCAACACATTATCGGCGTAGTCGTGATAGCCTTCTCCACTGATTTATTTAGTTGTAGTCTGTCCTGCACACTTGTGCTGCACGCCAAACATTGGTTAGGTTTATCTAGTTAAGATGCTTTCCTAAATCTGTTTTTTCAGGTCTGATGCTGTGATGTGTGTTTGAAGGGAAACTTGGTGCTGTCTCTGGCTTGGGGGATGGGCAAATGCTGGAAGACCTAACTTCCTGCTACTGAGATTAAGGTCAAAGTTTATATGACCAAACTCATCCAGCCATCCAGGTCATGTGACAGTGCTCATACAGCGCACCATGTGCTATATTATAATTATTTTTGTTCCAGTGAATATGGGGTGTCACCTGTATACCAGTTTGAAACTGGATGATGTGATGGCTTGATTACCCTGTGTTTGTGTGTGATTCAGCCACATATGTACTGAAATCTGCCTTCAGGGGATTCTAGAACAAGCAAATGTTGAGTCTCCTATGCACTGTGCATGTAGGCTCTTTATAATATGAGGGGCTAAAGCATCTGACCAGTAACTGAAAGGTTCCTAGATCAATTCCCTGATTCAGCTAGGTGAACAGTCTGTAAATCTGTTTTTCTGCACAGCAACAGATACTGCTTCCACCCAGATTACTTTTTAATGAGTTTTTCCTGTTATCAGTAAAATGATAAATGCTAAAAAAAACATCTAAAGATGACCCTCTAGAATTGTTCTAGCATAATGAGATTGTGTAGCAGTTGATGGTGTTATAAAAACTTTTCTCACCTAGTTTTTTTCTTTTTTTTTGGAACCACCTGTAACTGGACATGGACTTTTTTTTTTTTTTTTAACTGTTTAGGCAACTCCTCTTAAACAATTGCTAGGTGCAGGTTGGTAGGAGAGATATATGGCCTCTTTAATAGGATCACCCTGTAACTGGTAAGCTCATCAATATCCCGTTTCAAACCGGTAGCTGGTGTTCTGCATGGGTTGTTGTATCAATGACATAGCCTTAGTTAACCTGATTGCTGAGGTATGAAGATTAGTGTCACTAATCTTTTAATCTATATTTCACTTGTTTAATGTTTTTTTATTTTAAAACTTTGTGCTGATATTTCAGATCAGTGACGTTGTGTGTGTCACCTATGTTAAACCCCGTTGTCTGATGTGTGCTGTTTAGACTTTGTTGGATGGTGACTGAGTCATGTATGCAAGTATAAGTGCTTGTTCCTCAGTAGTCTCAACCGATCCCATGGACTCTTGTTGATCTAGGTGGTCTTCGTTGCTTTTCTTTTGGTCTGGCTGCTCAGCGCTGTTCTTTATGTTGGGTTATGAGATTTCACTTTAATATCTGTGTTTTAATTTTAACCCCTTTTTAGTTATGCAAGTTTGTACAAACCATCTTTATATTTATGTACCGCGCATATAATCCTTTTACCCAACATTACTGCAAAATTGTATCATGTAAATAAAATTATGTACAGAGATATAGAATCGTGTACTCTGGCAATTTATTTTGAATGCCCTGTTTTTTGGGTTTTGTAAGCAGTTTTTCATTGTGAAGTTGTATTTCTCTTTCTCTGATATTGTCTTTGGGAGTACCACTAGTAAGTGCTGTGTCTTGTGCAAAGGCAAAGGCCTTTTCAATATCCCCAGAGGGACCCCACATGAATGGTTGTTTTCATCCAGACAACTGTGGAGGTGCTGCCTTTGTGCAAGTAGTTTTTGTCTGTGGGTAAATATAGAGACGGGCAACCTGATATCAGCTCTGTGGCCTGGTCACAAATATCCCCAGCTTTTATGTCACAGAGTCAGATGAAGGCCTCTAGTGGCTATATAGGGGTTTTGGTGTGGATATCACAACTGTGTTTTTAATGTACTCCACTGGATGGGACTTCAAGATTATTTGTGCTTCATGGTGGGGGATCATGCCAAATGACCAGGTTGATTGTGTGATCTTTGACCCAATTAGTCTCTTGTGGTTTGTGCTTACAATGGCCAATGTCCATGCACTTATGAATTCCATAACTGGAAAAGCCTCTTTGGCTTCAGTGCTCACTTGGCTGCCGAACCTGGCTTCAAGCATGTTGCTCATATTTAGCTACAGAACAACCCAGTCAAGTTGTAGATGGAGAGAAAATGTCCCAAACCACCACGTGGCAGTAATCTTTGGGCAATGAATTGCTATTGTTAGTGCTGGATTAAAATTTTTACTGTACATATAAATCCCATAGTAGGTTTATTGATCTGTATAATTCTTAAGGCAGTAAGAAGTTTAATATTTCATTAAGTTGGGTAAAAATGCGAGGACCCAATTGTTTAGTTTAGTTTCCTTACCCTTCAGTGTATGGGCAATATTTCTTAGTGTCTTCATGGTTATTAGGCTTGATTAATTCTGCTCTACCAGATCTATCTCTGACTCTAAATGCTAATAGGGCTTTGTCCAGTAGATGGCAGGCTGGAGACTGACTGGATCTAAGCTGTAGACTTGAGCATGTTAACCTGTAGCTAGACACATCTGCCAACTTGGCTTAGACATTGTGTTTAGGACTTTCCATAAACATTCAGTTAGAACCATTCCATTGCCTACATTTCTTTCTCCAGATGGTTAGTACTTGTACCTAAAAGGAAAGGACCATAAAACAGGATTGCTATTCATGTGTTTTTTCAGCCTAGGTTGTACATTCTTCCTTGTCCTGTATGTCTTACTGTCTCCTTCAGGCTAGCTGCATAACCATTAAAATATGCATGTGCAACGTATGGAGAAAATGCATGAACATTTTATGTAGATCCTAAAATGTTTAGAATGCTAAATTGTTCAGGTTTTGATTTGCACAAAAGCTGTTAATTTATGATCTAGTTGATTTTGTCATAAAAAGTATGATTTAATAATATAATAATGGTTGGAATAATGAGGTTGTAGTATTATGATTGCTGTGTTTTAGTGGTGTGTGTTGTTTTTGTAACAGCTGTGGAAGGCGACATCATTATTTAATGGTGACTGACAGACACAGACGTGTTCAGTTTATGATGCCACAATCTCCCTCAGTCATTAAGCTATTTGTGGTTAATACTACTCTAATTCCTGCTGGTATTGTATCAACAGCAGATTGGGTATGTAAGATGTGCAAATGCATTTGAGGTTTGCCTAATGGATCTTGAAAGGGATACCGAGGCCTTCATTAAATCTTTAAGGCTGTTCATCTTTCTGCGTGTGGTCGTGGTGTCTTGTTTCCAGACTAGTGAAAGTGAAGCGCTCCTTCTGCTGCTATCTGTACCATAGAGGCAGGTTCCTCTCTCTTACATGCCTGCCTGAAACAGTGAAAGGATTTCCAGCTATTTCTAGGGTTTCTGTTGATTTCTATTTTTGAAACCACCACTGGACCATTCTAGTAACTTCTTTTTAAGTTGTCAAAGGTTTTACACTTCCTGATATCATTCAGCATGACCGTTAATCACGTAATGTGCTTCGTTTCCCCCGAAACACATTTGTCAAGGTTATAACACCTCGAATGCATGTCATATGCTGTCGTTGTTGTGGTAACCGTGGCCAGGGGGTGGGGGGGTTACTTGAGTAGTAGTAGTCACTGGAGCAGCGTTAGGGTAGAACTGTGGATCTGTGTACCTGAGGAGGTATCTCTACGTTCAGTCCACAGTTAGACAGCACGGTCAGTCAGAATACAGTCCTGGTAACTTCATTCAATACCTCACGCCAACCAACATGCCTAGGAAGAGTGATGTGGTGGCAAAGATGGAAGATGGTGAGTTTTGATCCAGAATGTTCGTGCTTTGTCTTACTATTCTTATATGACTGGATTGGGCTATTTGTTAAGTCCTGGTGGGGCTATTTGTTCAGCATATGTGGTTATATTTGTGCAGTTGGAATCGAGATTGACGGCGACTTGAGTGACAGTGATGGTAAGTGGATTTATTTTTCTACCTCTCACCCATATAACACAGAGCTTGTATTTGTGTGTTTCTGTAAATAAGACAAATTCTAAATGTCTTATCATTTTAAAAGCTTTAGCGCTAACTATTTTTTTTTTTTTTTTTTTTTAACACACTAATTGTGTATAATTTTGCATGAGTGTTTGAGCTTTTGTGTGTGTGTGTGTGTGTGTGTATAGAAAACACTAATCAAAGGAGAGGGAACAGAAGACCGGCCACTGGCAGAGGAGGGGCCCGTGGCAAGAGCAAAAAGCCACCCAGTGAGGATGAAGATGACGAGGAAGAGGCTCCAAGAAACCGAAGAGGAGCCAATAAGAAGAAAGCTGCCAGCTCACATGATAGCGATGAAAAAAGTGAGGAGGATGCCCCTAAAAGGCGACGAGGAGGAGGAGCTAAAAAAAAAGGAGGAGGAAAGTCCCAGGACAGTGAGGACGACACTGAGGAGGAGAAGGGAAACAAGAGAAACAAGAAGGGAGCCCCAGCAAAGAAGGGGAAAGAGGAGGACGGGAAAGACAACAAGGGGAAGGGCAAAGGAAATGGAAAAGAAGATGAAAAGGACAAGAAAAAGAAAAAGAAGAAAGAGAGTAGGTACGTTGGGAGGCTGGGGGTTCCGCCAGTAGAGGGGAATGACATCACAGGAATCATGGAATAAGTGTGTAACACAGTATTCGTTACCTTTGCATCAAGAGAAATAGGATGACATCCCTTTTAACTCCATCTAAACATCGCCCTCTCTCTCCCTGTCCACCTATATCTCTCTCTGCCTTCCTCTCTCCTTGTCCACCTACATCTCTCTGTCTTCCTCTCTTCCCGTCCACCTGCATCTCTCTCTCTCCCGTCCACCTGCATCTCTCTCTCTCCGTCCACCTGCCTCACTCTCCCCGTCCACCTGCATCTCTCTCTCTGTCCGTCCACCTGCATCTCTCTCTCTGTCCGTCCACCTGCATCTCTCTCTCTGTCCGTCCACCTACCTCTCTCTCTGTCCGTCCACCTGCATCTCTCTCTCTGTCCGTCCACCTACATCTCTCTCTCCCCGTCCACCTACATCTCTCTGTCTCTCTCTCTCCCCGTCCACCTGCATCTCTCTGTCTTTCTTTCTCCTAGCTCGGACACAGACTCCAACACGGACTCAGAGGAAGAGTCCATGTCAGAGGGAGAGATGGAACGTCTGAAGGAGGAGGTGGAGGAAAAGAAGAAGATCATGGCTACAATGAGGAACAAGCCATGGCGAATGAAGAGGAGGCTGGTAAATCTAAAGTAATGACAGAGCTTTCCTTTCAAAGTAAAGTGATTGTAAAAGCTACTGGCAGATAATAACTCTTCTATTAGATGTGTTTTCTGAACACTATTTTAAGATATGTTTTATACCTTCAGTTAGGGATTTCTTATTAGATAAGTTTATTTGAGCTTAACTGCAGCTGTCTTATGATCTGATTCCAGAGAATGCCAAGCGTTTGTCGATAAATTTGAAGGAGCCCTGGGCAAAGGAAAAGGCAAGAAGTTTTATGCCTATAAAGTCATGATGACGAAGGTATGGGTCTGTGAGCACAAAGTATTCTTTCTTAAACATTTTGAGAATACAGTGTGATATTCTTTTTGTGTTTTTGCCAGAAATGGATCAAATTCCAAAGAGATTTTGAGAATTTCAAAACAACCTGCATACCATGGGAACGAAAAATAAAAGAGGTTGAAAGTGAGTCACATGGCCCGCCACACTTCAGACACACCGATATACTGAAAATATTTGTCACAACACAAGATTCAGTAATACCTAGCCGATTGAAAAGTGCCCTTTTGAAGACAGCTGAGCTCTACCATCTGAGGTAAAAACATGGGTGGCCTCCTGCCTGTTTCCCCTCAGGTCACTTTGGGTCCTCTGTTGCTTCGTATTTCATCTTCCTGCGCTGGATGTATGGCATGAACATGGTCCTCTTTGGCTTAACCTTCGGACTTGTTGTGATCCCAGAGGTAAAACGATCACAGCCGGTTTGAATGACTATACTGTTTGAAGAAGTAAGTTGATAATGTTTGAAATGTGTCACGGCTCCAGGTTCTGATGGGACTTCCTTATGGGTCCATTCCCAGAAAGACGGTGCCTAGAGCAGAGCAGGCCACGGCTCAAGACTACTCCGTCCTCATGGACTTCAACGTGGGTTAAAACAAGCCGCCGATGTACCCCTTATTCTCCCTAGTATTTATATGGACCCATACTGTATGAGCAGGCTGATGTGATGGATGATATTTCATACTGTGCTGTTGAAACGATCAGCGTGGGTCTGTAGGGACTTTTCAACACTTGCTATCGCTTCTCTCATCTCTCAGGGTTATTGCAAATATTCAGTCCTTTTTTATGGTTACTACAACAATCAGAGGACCATTGGGCTGTTGAAATTCCGCCTCCCACTGTCTTACCTCATGGTAGGAGTGGGAACTTTTGGCTACAGCCTCATGGTGGTGATACGAACGTGAGTCACCCACATGTGAAACATGATAAAAACTGCACCACAGCTAAACAGAAAAGATGACAATTGTTTATACTGGGTCTGAAGATAAATGGTAGCCTTTTCCACTGTCATTCCTGTGTGTTTTAACAGAATGGCTAAGAATGCTGATGTGGGGGGAGGGGACGGTGACGAAGGGGAGTTTACCTTTTCCTGGAAGATGTTTACCAGCTGGGATTACCTCATCGGCAATGCCGAAACGGCTGACAACAAGTACGCTTCCATCACCACCAGCTTTAAGGTAACCATGAAGACCTGTGAACTATCTTCACCGTTGACCCAACCACTCATCACAATGTCTGTTCTTCTATGTTCTTCTGGATATTCATTCCAGTTCAAGTCAGTCGTTATTATTATTATTATTATTATTACTATCGCTCCAAATAAGTGCCTCTTCTAAATGATTAAAATATAACAATATTATCATCCGCATGATGGTATAAAGCTCTTTCCAGTTCCCTTTTAAATTGGTACTTTATTTTGTCATACTGGGCAGAGTTATTCCAATGCTGATATGTAATTTAACACTTAATCTCCATCAGCATTTGTAAGTTGTCCATAATATTTCTGTTTTGAAGGAGTCCATTGTGGATGAGCAGGAGAACCAGAAGGATGAGAACATTCACTTGAGAAGGTTCCTGCGTGTGCTGGCCAACGTAATGATAATCTGTTGCCTGGGAGGCAGTGGCTACCTCATCTTCTTCGTGGTGAAGAGGTCTCAGGAGTTTGCCAACAGGGATGACCTGAGCTGGTATGAGAAAAACGAGGTACTGCTGAAGACACGTTAGGAGTTTCAACATGTAAACAAACAACAAGTAAATCCCAACCAAAGCAATTTTCTGTTAGTATTTTACAAAAGTGATATTTTCATGGTTTCGAGGTCATAGATTATGTCTAGTCCTGGACCAAAATCAAGTTCATCTTCTAAACATGATTTTGTATTAGAGATTTGTAACTTTTTATTCCATCCTTGTTCATGTCATTCATTACTGACCCAACTAAATACCTCCTCATTTTATCACTGAACGATGTTGTTGTGTCAAGTTTTGGTTTAGTGATGTGATTTCTCACATTCTCCCTCTGTGTAGCTGGAGCTCATCATGTCGCTGTTGGGCCTGGTGTGTCCTCCCCTGTTTGAAACCATCGCTGAGCTGGAGGAGTACCACCCCCGCATTGCCCTTAAATGGCAGCTGGGACGCATCTTTGCCCTCTTCCTGGGAAACCTCTACACCTTCCTGTTTGCCTTGTTTGATGAGGTCAACAACAAGGTACTGTACGAATGCTGTGCCTTTGGACCCAGTTTCTCACAGTAGACCAAAGCATTTTTGTAAGTGTTTATCATTTGTGGGGGGGGGGGGTTAAATGGCTAGTGATGTCTTACTTACCTGAAACAAATCTTTGGAGCATTTAAGCACTTTGCACAAGTGGGTTTATTGTAGTGTTGTTTTCTGAACCATTAACATAATGTGAGGTTTGTGTTTGGAACTAGAATGCTGTACCCATTTAACTGTCATGTGGGTTTAGTGCCCCATCAATTAAAATAGGGGACAGATTTGAGTAGTGGCCTTTTTGTAATTGTAGTGAACGACTGTAAAATCTTGTATCCTTTCCTGTGTAATGGTAAATGTTGGGGAGGTACCCTAGGGTCTAGCGGTCTAAGATGCCCCCTCTCTGGTGCAGAGTTCATTAGAATCTTGATTACTGCTCTACCAGCAAAAAGTCTAGCTTTCCTCATTGTCTCTAATTAAGATTTTTTGGGGGGAAAATCTATGCCTTTACTGTATGATGTATTCCTTAGTAATGGGTGACTTGTGATTTTCTGGATCAGCTGGAAGAGGAGAAGTCCATTATGAACGCCTCCATCTGGGCCCAGAAGGAATACTATGCTAACTTCACTCTCCACAACAATGACTCGGAAGCCACCGCACCCCCCATCGACCCCTCTGATGTCATTAGGGGGCCATGCTGGGAGACCGCCGTCGGCATAGTAACATAACTTGGCTGATATCGTCTCTGGTATGTTTGTGGTTGTGTGTATTGTACCTTTGTAAAACCCTGTGTGTGTGTGTGTTTTTGTGACAGGAGTTTGTGAAACTGACCGTATCAGACATCCAGGTGACCTACCTGACCATCCTGATTGGTGACTTTGCACGGGCTGTCATTGTCAGGTTCCTCAACTACTGCTGGTGCTGGGACCTTGAAGCAACATATGTATGTGCCCTACTGTCTATTGTTACAAAGAGCTACAGAGTCTGCAATTGCTACACGTGCTATTTGACTTTTAGTGGGGATATTCTACATGTCAACATGTTAACCACTGCCTGTGACCTGGATTATATCTCTCCCTATAGCCATCATATGGAGAGTTTGACATCAGCGGCAACGTTCTTGGTCTGGTTTTCAATCAAGGAATGATCTGGTTAGAGCTATTTCTATTCTGTTAGCAGATCTATAGAACTCGTACAGTACATTCTACACTCCCTTCACTGACTCCTGTGTGTTTCAGGATGGGGGCTTTCTATGCTCCGGGGCTGGTAGGAATAAACGTCCTGCGCCTCCTGTCCTCCATGTACTACCAGTGCTGGGCCGTGATGGCCACTAACGTGCCCCATGAGAGGGTCTTCAAGGCCTCCAAATCCAACAACTTCTACATGGGCCTCCTCCTCCTCATCCTGTTCCTCAGCCTGCTGCCGGTGGTGTACACCATCATGACCCTTCCACCTTCCTTTGATTGTGGGCCTTTCAGGTAACTCTCCCATCGATTCAGACAGGCATGTTCACAGTTCACACACTAACACACTGGGTCCTTGCCAATGCAATCGCGCCTCTACAAAGACACAATATGAAATATGTAGAGACACAAAGCTGCTGTACATACTTACAAAGGTTTACAATATCTGTCATTGTCAACAGTGGGAAGGCCAAAATGTTTGATGTCATCATGGAGACCATAGATCTGGACCTGCCCGCCTTTTTGGGAACACTGTTCAGTTATGCAGCCAACCCTGGCCTCATCATACCAGCTGTGCTACTGATGGTGTGAGTGGAGCATCTAGCTACACATACAGACTACAGCACACGCAGAGTACCTAGCCATGTACACACTTTTCTTTGTCTCTATACTTCGAAATGTGTTCGAATGATAGATGTACAGCTCTTTGCATACATATTGGTTTCTTCATTAAGAAATTACACTTGTAATTAGCAGCATCATTTAGAGATCAGCATTGAATTTTGTCCTGTCCATTTTTGTAAATCTGTGTGGAATGTCTCAGATTTGTCTTTTTTTTCTCTGCTTGCAATGCAAACAAAATAAATAAACGGAAGAATACCAAAGCATTTGTAATTGCAATGAGCTGGGAGACGTAGTGCATTACCTAACAGAAATGCAGGGGTGCTCATATTTTTGGCCATGACTGTGACACAGATATTTGTATATTGTTATTAAACAATGTGTTTCATGGTTAAATTAATTAGAATTTGTGGATCAATACTGTGTTCTGCAATGTCAATTGTAATACCTAATGTTACTGACAGTAGATTTTACATTTTGCTCAACAGTGCCTACCAAATGTT
The DNA here is from genome assembly GCA_016801125.1 of Novumbra hubbsi. Taxonomy (NCBI): domain Eukaryota; kingdom Metazoa; phylum Chordata; class Actinopteri; order Esociformes; family Umbridae; genus Novumbra; species Novumbra hubbsi. Next base: position 32,156 of record JACXGK010000826.1, read on the forward strand.
TTTCAATTTGCAAATGATCAGGTACATGAATCAAGTTAAGTGAGCCAGGTGGAATTTACAGACTTTAAAAACAGATAAACAGATGGATACTAGAGCTGTTAATATGTTCCTTCACACAGACTATCTACTATCTGAACTCTGTGTCTGAGGTGTACCAACTGTTAATATATTATTTCCTACAGACTGGCTATCTACTATCTGAACTCCGTGTCTGAGGTGTACCAACTGTTAATATATTATTTCCTACAGACTGGCTATCTACTATCTGAACTCTTTGTCTGAGGTGTACCAACTGTTAATATATTATTTCCTACAGACTGGCTATCTACTATCTGAACTCTGTGTCTGAGGTGTACCAACTGTTAATATATTATTTCCTACAGACTGGCTATCTACTATCTGAACTCTGTGTCTGAGGTGTACCAACTGTTAATATATTATTTCCTACAGACTGGCTATCTACTATCTGAACTCTGTGTCTGAGGCATACCAACATGCCAACGCAGAGTTGAAGAAGAAGATGCAGATGGTGAGTGACAAGGTTTTTCAAATAGACAAAAAAAGATGTAAAGTTGATATCTCTCTTTCTTAAACTGAAATTCCCGCTCCTCTTAGGCAAGAGATGAGGAGAAGAACCGGAGGAACAACACTGAAAGCACAGACCAGGTGATGAAGGACCTGGAGGATCTCCTACCTAATCGTTCTCTCATTCCACCAGCTCCCCCACCAGAGAATAATGCAGGTAACACTTTACCTTCAATTCAAAGGTGTATTAAAGTGAAGGTGCCACACAGGTAACATTATTTGACCTAATGTAAAAAATAAATTTAAAAAAGTGCCAAAACATGTCATGAGCTAAAAGGTTGGACTACACCTTGAGACTAAACACACCCATTATGTCTTCCCGGATTAGACAAAGCTGACCGAGGTGGAAAGTCTGCAAAGGTGAAGCCAGGAACAGCAGGCAAGGATGTGAAACTGCAAAAGGACGTGTCATTGTCATCACCCAATCCCAACAATCGAGAAGTAGTTACCCGCCCTCCAGGTCCCCGGGGGCCTGGACCTCTTCCTGGGAATGGTCAACTGGGGACAGGGGCGGGGCGAGGACGGGGGAGAGGACAGCCACCTCCAAGGCGCTAGCTCCCAGACGAGAAGTCTCGTTTTTTACAAACCTAAGAAATGTTTGACTAAATGATAGACATATTCTATTACTTCACTGTGTCTTTGTAGAGTTTGTGTCTTCATGTTTGACTTTGTTTCTGGAACAGTTAGAAACTACACCGTTGAAGCTTACATTTTATACTGTACATACTTCCAATGAAACCTACTTTGTCATTGCTTGGTTAACATTACACCTTTTCATGGTACTGTATGCATTTACACCATTTTGTTGCCGAACTGCATTTTGACAGCTTACCAAACATTTAAAGTTAGGATCAATATTGTAGGAATAGTTAGCATTTATGCTTCTTATTGTACCGCATACCAGAGAATCGGGTCAGATAAATCTTTGGTGGTTAAACCAGGCGTGGTTCTGGAATGTCAGGATGGTTAAATGATAGATGAAAGTGACTTTTTGAGTGGTGATCAGCATAATCAAGATGGTGTGTAGGTAAAGGTTTTTTTACATTCAGTCGATTAATAGGTTGTAGACAACATACAGCCAAAACCAGGGCTTTAAATAAAAAGAAAATGTTAATTCTAAAGTTGTGTGCATATAGTTGCTGTTGTGATATTTGTTTCGCGCATTACATCACGCAAAAGTATACGTGTTTAGCTAGACACCATTAGGCTTTGCGTTACTTTAACAATCGTTTCTTATTAAAGTATCTTCTGCCACCAATTGCATCAATTGTATGGATTTCGCCAGTGGCTGTTATAATGGCTTACAAGCCAGTAATACTAGTATTTTACTAGGAAAAGTCATAAGAATTGAGACCATGCTAGTGAATCTGTGAAGCTGAACTTATTTCATTTCATGGCACAACAATGTTCATTTTTCTTTCATTTTGGCATCCTATTTTCAGCATACTACGATTTGGAACCGTTCTGCGGTATACTAATCTTCTCGCAAACAAATCTGACGTACTATATAATTATGTGCGATTTTAGATTTAGTCCCTGTGCTTTTAAATCGGTTCTAAACCAACCCCAGGGCGTTCATCATGCTCTACAAAACGTTTTGGTTGCAAGAAAAACGTTTCCTCAAATTAAGCTAACGAATTTCTATTGGACAAAATTCCGAAAGGTTCTACTTTCCCATGTTGATGAAACGTTTTGCTACTAGACATTTTGTTTGAAGGAATGAATACTGCCCTCGTAATGTTTACGGGGTCCGGAAGTGTGGTTTCAACCAGCTGGTATGAAAGCGATTGGTATTGTTTTCGTTTGTAGTCATTTTAAGATGCAGGTAGTTCGATATCATACTTTTAATTTCCAAATAACTTCATAAAAAATTAATGCGTCTGTATTGTAAATGGGAGTTTTCGGTAACTATGACGTTTATTGAATTATATAAGTTATACTGTAAGCGCTGGCCGGCTAGCAAGCTAACGCCAATTAGCTACAGTACTAGAACAGTATATACTGTTTGTTTACCGTTGGCATTTTTATTGACACAAGGCTAACGTTACGTACTGTAGCCACCACCAGTCTTTTCGCATGGATTATTATTTTTTGTTTTAGTTTTAACCTATATAATGGATGACAAATACAGCAGCAATGTGCTTTCCAGCGGAAAACTGGGCAGGGTTGAAGTTCCGAATGCCAGGTAAGCAAAACACGCCAGGTAGGTTTCTACCCAGATTTTGGGGATACAATCAGTATTGATCGATGTGGGTTACTGTAAACTGTGTAGTCAAGATAGATAAACTTTCGGTTGAAAGTTAGATTAAGCAACCGTGAACCAGATTAGTTAACGCGTACGTGTTGTTATAATCGAAAATGCTTTCGTATTGGTATGATCTTAGAGAGGGTAATACGTAAAACAATTAAAGTAAATGTGAATTTAGATCTGTAAACATACCAACACCCTTTTACGACTTATTTTTAAACGTTTAATTCTAACTTTGGTCTCCATTTATAACTGCACAATGACATTACACCAGTAGGCTATCATGCGTTTAGCGACAGCATAAGCTTAACCTTTTGGCAGATATCTAACTCTGCAGTTTTTTCTTATTTCAGGCTAACCAGGTACATAGTGTTGCTGCTTGTGTCCAAGTTGTTGAAGGCACTTGGAATTTTTGAATCGTATGACCTCCTTAAAGTTGTCCATATTGTTCAGTTCATCTTTATTCTGAAATTGGGGTAAGTAGTCCCGGTACCCTTTCTCTTAGTCATATATAGGCATATATAAGTATAATCTGTTATGTACGGAAATACAATTGTATGTTATATTTTCCATTTGTAGGTGTGCAGTGATTTTGGTGTTCTTTCAAAAACCGTTTTCTTCTGGGAAAGCAATTTCAAAAAGACAGGTACATGTTTACTTGCTTTCAGGCCGTACATTGAGAAAGTCAAAACAAATAATATAATCAAAAACATGTGCAAACCAAGATTATTTAAAGGAACCACACCAATTCAAATGTTGACCCTCATTCATCTATATTTCAGTGGATCAAACTCCTTAAACATGCTGTTATCAGCTGTATTATTTCTCTTCTGGGATTCTTTGGTCTTACTCTCTGTGGACCTTTGAGGTAAAATGATGTCTCATCCTTGTGTCGTTTTTGAATGTCATGAGTTATTCTACCTTAGATAAGCTTCAGCTGTCCTTTCCTATCCAGGGCGTTATTGCTATTTGAGCACAGTGATGTGGTGGTCATCGCACTCCTCAGCGTTCTATTCACAAGCTCAGGTGGTGGCCCCTCCAAGGTCAGTAGAATTGTAGTTCAGGATTCTCAAAATGTTTATTCTATGTGCACTGTTCAACCCACAGTTGAATGTTGTGAATGACAGCATGTTTATGTCCTATAGACTAGAGGTGCTGCTCTCTTTATTGTTGCTGTCATCTGCCTCCTCCTCTTCGATAATGATGACCTCATGGCAAAGATGGCTGAACATCGTATCCTTTCTGAAATTACCTGTTCAATTTAGACGTGTGCAGGTGTTCTTTCCCGTTTCTGAACGTAGCATCCTCGTGTTACACCGTTCTAGAGTGTTTTCCTTAATTGTCTCCTTTACTAGCTGAAGGACACCACGACAGTGCTCTCACTCATGCTCTCTACACCGCTATCGCCTTCTTGGGTGTAGCCGATCACAAGGTAAACCAGCCAATCATATTTCAAGTAAAGTATTTGCATGTCTGAAATATTTAATTTAATTATTATTTACTGTGCCTCAACCCCATGTTGTGCCTTTTATTTGATAAATGCAAGGATGCTCTCTCCTTCAGGGTGGGGTAGTTTTATTGGTAGTGTCCCTCTGCCTGAAGATTGGCTTCCACACAGCTTCAAGGAAGTTGTCCGCAGAGATTGGCGGAGCCAAGCGCCTCTACGCTCTGGATAACCTGGTGTCCTCAGTAGTCCTGCTGCCCTGGGTCATAGTGCTCTCAGCCACCACAGAGGTAAGAAGATTACCAATGGAAAGCAATGTTTATGTGCATATATCTTTACTTAGCCCGACCAGAACTACAGAACTAAACTGTCGTCTGAATCCTCAGAGCAAGGTGGAGTCATGGTCGGCTCTTATCCTACCCTTTGGGATGATCATCTTCTCCGTGATGATCCTGGAGTTCTATGTAGAGTCCATATGCATCACCAAGATGGAGGCTCCAAGGTGTGCCCGGTACAGCTCCATCTTCCTCTTCCTTAGTGGGTTGCTGCTTGCCAACTTCTGGACCCATCCACTGACGGACCAGCTCCGGACCATGAGCAAGCCCTCCCTGCAAGACAGCACAGAAACGGAACATGTGCTGTCTGGAGGTGTGCTAGTCAGCGCAGTCTTCTTCATCATGGGTCAGTGAGAGGATAAGCGGCTGTAGGGATTGACTTTACAGTGATTTGAGAGGTTACATCATTTTCTGCAAAATTCCAAACCTTAATGAGGTTGTAGATGTGATAAGGAGTTCTGACATTAAGCATTCTTTTTCCTTCCAACGATTTCAGCTGACAGTATCTTGTCGTCCCCATCAAAGAAGGGTCAGAAGGGGACCCTGGTGGGGTATTCCCCAGAGGGAACGCCTCTCTATAACTTCATGGGAGACGCCCTGCAACACACATCCCAGTCTTTGCCCCACTTCATTAAAGAATCCCTTAAACAGATCCTAGAAGAATATGATTCCAGACAGATATTTTATTTCCTCTGTCTAAATCTGGTAAGTGGAGCCTCGCAGTATGGGAATACACAGGACGAAAATTGGATGAATGTCCCTGTAATGAAGATCTGAACATGAATTATTCACAGAGGATTTTTTTTTAGGGTCTTATGATGCAGTAGATTCCATTGATTCTAACGTGATCGTCTCCTTTAATACAGGCATTCACTTTTGTTGAACTCTTCTATGGGGTGTGGACCAACAGCCTGGGCCTGATCTCTGATGGCTTCCACATGCTTTTTGACTGCTCTGCTCTGGTGCTGGGCCTTTTTGCAGCCCTCATGACACGCTGGAAAGCAACCAGGATATTTTCTTATGGGTACGCTCAGTCTAATGGTTTTGTTTTTTATTATTCTGATCTGGTGTTATTGTCACGTTGAACAGTTTAAAGGCTATTGATGAACGAGCAATTGTCCATTTCATATTGCAGATATGGCCGAGTTGAAATTCTTTCTGGATTCATCAATGGCTTGTTCCTCATGGTCATCGCTTTCTTTGTCTTCGTGGAGTCGGTCACACGCCTCGTAGACCCCCCCAACATTAACACTGACATGTTGACAGTAAGTTCACCACATCTACTGCAGGTCATTTTTATGTTTAGTATATTAGCTTGTTACCATTGTTTTCAGTCATTCTACATAACATAATTCTGATCATCCAAGAGTTGGATAAGAGCAAGCCTGTTGTTCCTATTGGTTTCCCCAGCCTGTGTCAGTTGGAGGACTCCTCGTCAACTTGGTGGGTATCTGTGCTTTCAGCCACGCCCACTCTCACGGAGCTGCTAAAAGCAGCTGTTCGTCACATGACCATGGCCACTCCCACGGGCATGGGCACAGCGAGCACAACCACGGGCACTCCCATGGGGGACACGGGCACGGGGGACATGGGCAGAGCAGTCACGGGCACTCCCATGGCGGAGGCATGAACGCAAACATGAGAGGTGGGAGGACTGTTCAGCTATTTTCAAAGAAATGCTCTTCAATCAAACAGAGATTCACTTCACAAAAAAGTGATTTGTCGTTCTTTTTAGAGCTGGAAATGGGTGTTGTGCCTTTGCGTCCAAATGATAGGCTTATTTTGAATGCATCTTTTTTTCAGGTGTCTTTCTGCATGTGCTGGCGGACACACTGGGCAGTGTCGGTGTCATCATCTCCACAATCCTCATTCGCCAGTTTGGTTGGTTGATCGCTGATCCCATCTGTTCCCTCTTCATCTCCACCCTCATCTTCCTCAGTGTGATACCCCTGCTGACAGATGCCGCTGAGGTCCTCCTTCTGAGGACGCCTCCGGAACATGAGAAGGACCTCAACATAGCCCTGGAAAAGGTTGGAGAGCAATATCTTTTACATAGTGAAGTAAAACAATTGAATGGTTGTACTAATTATGATTATTACTAATTATACATGCATACATTTAATGTGTGTATAATTAAATGATAGTCATTGACGTGTAATACAATGAGTGATCATGTTGGATATTTTCGGACAGATTGAAAAAGTGGAAGGTGTGCTGTCTTATCGTGACCCTCACTTTTGGAGGCATTCAGCCAGTGTGGTAGCAGGAACCGTTCACCTTCAGTTAATGTCGGGTGTGGTGGAGCAGAGGATCATACAACAGGTCAGTAGAAAATATAGTTTTTTTGGATTACGGTTCTGTACGATTCTCGTGTTTATCACGAACATTGTATCTCAAACCATTTCCTTCTTGTCCTTTATAGGTGACTGCCATTCTGAAAGACGCCGGGGTGAATAATCTGTCTGTCCAGGTGGAGAAGGAGGCCTATTTTCAGCACATGTCTGGCCTCAGTACCGGATTCCATGAGGTTCTGGCGATGACACAACAAATAGAATCCATGAAATATCTGAAAGATGGAACGTGTATCATGTAACTCTGTTTGGGACCAATTATAATGAATCATTTTCTTTTTTTCTCATTGTGTATATGGATGCGGTTCTTGTGAAATAAAAATGGAATATATACGTTTTAGCTTTTTGTGCAAGACTATTCATATTAACGCTGGTAGGATCAGAGACTTGATGTTTTCATTTTCTTCCTAAATATTTCATTAGAGTAAATATGCAAAAGATATTTGGTTACAAGGGAGCTGGCTGTGTCACAATGTTTCAGAGTTTAACCAAGCAATAAGGTGTCAGGGGTTGTAGTATATGGACAAAATGCCATGGCTAGTTAAAGCTAGAGTGGTTGTTAGTGTGGTCTGTGGCCAATAAATGATATGAAGTAATGTCATACCAGTCGTATACCACAGCTACCAATCAGCATTCGGGATTTGAACCAGACAATGGGAAAGTCCTGATAAAAGCAGGGGTATGGGCCTTTCCCAAACTTTCCACATCAGTGGCCCCCTACCACAAAGACAACTCTGTCCTAGAGAGGGATGTTAACAGACTTTTTAAGAGACAAAACCCCTGCAAAGCAGCTGGGCCCGACTCTTCTTCCACCCTGAAGCACTGTGCTGATCAGCTTGCTTCAAGACCTCCACCATCATTCCCATCTCCAAGAAACCAAGGATCACAGGAATGACCTGTCGCCCTGACCTCTGTGGTACTGAAGTCATTTGAGCGCGTTGTGCTGTCTCACCTCAAAGCCATCACCAACCCTTGTCTGGACCCTCTGCGGTTTGCCTACAGAGCCAACAGGTCTGTAGACGATGCAGTAAACATGGCCATCCACTTTATTTGCCAGCATTTGGACTCCTCCTATGCCAGGATCCTGTTTGTGGATTTCAGCTCTGCTTTTAATACCATCATTCCAGCCCTGACGCAGGACAAGCTCTCCCAGCTGCACGTGCCTAAATCCACCTGCAGGTGGATCACAGACTTCCTGCATGACTGGAGGCAGCATGTGAAGCTGGGGAAACACGTCTCTGACTCCCAGTCCATCAGCACCGGATCCCTCAAGGCTGTGTCCTTTCCACTCTGCTCTTCTCCCTGTACTCCAACATCTGCACCTCCAGTCATCAATTCATCAAGCTCCTGAAGTACGCAGATGACACCGCCCTCATTGTGCTCATCTCTGGTGAGGATGAGTCTGCCTACAGGTGGGAGATCGACCACATGGTGAACTGGTGAAGACAGAACAATCTGAAGCTCAACGCTCTGAAGACAGTGGAAATGGTTTTGGATTTTAGGAAGAACCGAGCCCCACCCGCCCCATTCATCCTGTGTGACTCCTCAGTCATCATTGCGGAGTCCTTTCACTTCCTGGGCATCATCATTACCCAGGACCTCAAGTGGGAGCAAAACACCAGCTCCATCCCCAAGAAAAGCACAGCAGAGGATGTACTTCCTGCGGCAGCGGAAGAAGTTCAACCTGCCAAAGACAATTGTGGTGCACTTCTACACAGCCATCTTTGAGTCCATCCTTACCTCCTCCATCACCATCTGGAATCATTAAGTCTGCTGAGAATGTGATTGGCTGCAATCTACCATCCCTCAAGGACCTGTTCGCCACCAGGACCCTGAGGCATGCAGGAAAGATTGTAGCTTACCCCTCCACCCTGTATACAAACAGTTTCAGTCACTCCCCTCCAGCAGGAGGCTACGGTCTAATTTCTCACGCTACAAGAAATGTTTCTACCCATTAGAAGCTGGTCTCATCAACAATGCCAGGTGACCCCCCCACTGACAACGGACCCCATCCGCACAATAACTTGCGTTAAATGCGTTAAATGAATGCACTTTTTTGGACTAATGTCTTGCACATTGCACTATATGCAACATGTCATTTTTGTTTTTACTGACTGTGCTTTTTTATAGTCACAGTTTTTTTTACAATTTACAGTCCTGCACCAAAGCACCAAATTCCTTGTATGGGTAAACCTACTTGGCAATAAAGCTAATTCTGGTAATTTTGGAGACTGTCCCACAAAACTCAGAGGTTTCTATTTGTTATGATAAACTGGCTACCAACAATCTTTTTTAAATCAAATTGAAAACAATCTAAAAAGTTCATAGTACTCATAATTGTGTGTTGGTTAGTCATGATGATGATTAAATAACTTTAGGACCACTTGTGCAATGGGGCCATCAAATACTCAAAAAAAGCGGTGTCCACTTGAATTGGATAAAATCACATCGTGGGCATACAAAAGCAAAACACATATGGGTATGTCAATAGAGGTAATTTGCAGCGTCTATGGTGCAAAGACAGAATCAAATAAAAAGTTGATATTGCGTTAATGTTGTAGGCAAACCTTTTACAAAATATTACATGAATTTATAATTCGGCGGAAGTCTTGAAAAAAAAGTAAAGCTGAATCCGGTCATGTGATTACTGGTCGTCCTAGGAACGCATTCCAATCAGCTGCGTCTGACCCAATCAAAAGCAAGTGCATTTTGGAACGCAGCGAATGAGATTCGAGGTAGACAGGATTTAAACCAACGTCATTCAGCTTTTGGTATCTTGCAAGTGCTGTATTTCTAGCTTGCTGTTTTTATCAAAGCGATCTTTCGAAATGGCTCTTCGTATGACCAGAGTAAGTGAATGTGTGATTTGTTTTATTTTACTGTTTGGTTTAATAGTTGTTGCATGGACTTTTTTTGAATGTGTTTGTAGCTTTTATAGTTACGTTTTAGGTGTATTTATTCGCCTCGTGCCCTAACATGTCTGTCCTCTGGTTTTTCTCGAGGAAGTGTTCGTTCTGAATTCGATCTTGTGTTCCATGTCATGTTTTTAACCATGTACATCTTTCTGTAGAATCGTATGGCTTCCTCTGAGAACCAAACTGTTCTACCGGGGAAAACCACTCTAGGAACCAAACCTACTCTCAGACCACGAGCTGCGCTCGGTGAAATAGGAAATGTCGGAGTCTCCAGACAGACAATAAAAAAGGTGAATTTGTCTTCGGTTATTTTGTGTTGTGTTCTGCTTGTCCTGCTTTGCGTTCTGAGACTTTATTTATTTATAGGATGCGAAGGTGGAACCCACCAAGGTAGAGAAAAAGGCCAACACACGGGTAGAGAAGGCCCCGGAGGTCCAACAACCAAGAAGAGTTGCTGTTGTTGCCTCTGTTAAACCTGAGGTCCAGGTGAGCATTCTGTGCTAAAATGTTTTGTCAAGTATCTTTAAAGTATGCTTCGGGGTTTGTGATACCTTTATTGACTTGTCTTAGTTTAACAAAATTTTCCAGTAATGATTCTCTGCCATTTAGGGTAAATTCTTTTTGAACGTACCTCCTAGATTAACAGGAAAACCGCTGTTGCAGCTGAATTAATTTGTATATTTATTGTATGCAATGTTTCTGCTTGTAGGCCTTAATGTTACCGTTTTATTTCAACAGGCTTTGCCTGAGCCAATGTCTCCTACACCAATGGAGACCTCGGGCTGCGCACCAAGTGATTTGTGCCAGGCCTTCTCTGACGTCCTGCTTAATATCAAGGATGTAGATGCTGATGACTATGACAACCCTATGCTCTGCAGTGAATATGTGAAAGACATCTACAAATATCTCCTGCAGCTTGAGGTTGGCTCTGAACTAGACTTCTGTCTTGTGAATGCATGTTACAGATTGTGCTTGTTGCTACCATGTCCTTTTGTATCTTCCTCAGGTGGACCAGGCTGTCAAACCCAAATATCTGGAGGGGCAGGAAATTACAGGCAACATGCGTGCAATCCTCATTGATTGGCTTGTCCAGGTTCAAATCAAGTTTCGACTGTTGCAGGAGACCATGTATATGACTGTGGGAATCATTGACCGCTTCCTTCAGGTAATGTGCCACCACTCAATGTTTTTGCCATCTGTCCATGCATGTTAGCCAACAGGGTATGGCAAAGGGTCCTGTGCAAACTCCCATTCACTTGACTACTAACTGTATAGTGGCCCAAATCTCTCAACAGGATAATCCCGTGCCCAAAAAGCAGCTTCAGTTGGTTGGTGTGACTGCCATGTTCATCGCCTCCAAGTACGAGGAGATGTACCCTCCAGAGATTGCTGACTTTGCATTTGTGACTGACCGGGCCTACACCACTGCCCAGATCAGAGACATGGAGATGAAGATCTTGAGGGTGTTGAACTTCAGCTTTGGCCGCCCTCTCCCCCTTCAATTTCTCAGACGGGCCTCAAAGATTGGCGAGGTATGTTTTCTCCCCAGAAAATGTCTTCAGTCAACAGGGATTCTGGATGTCAACATTTAAGGTGTGACTGTTTAGTAACTGTTAGGTTAATGCCATAGTTTAAGCTAGTTTCATTTCAATGTCCCTATCCATATGGCGTTCTTGATGGCCCATGGCTTTTTAACACAGCCATTCATATCTGCCCTTACCTGGTATTAGCGTCATCTAAATGAATTTAATCTGCGTCCCTGTCCACCAAAGCTGCTTGTGGAAAAATTGTTGCTTTACTTTATGGGTCTCCTATCAAAGGTAGCGATGTTCAATTAATGGACTACTCCCATAACAGGATTTTAACTGCAGCCTCTTTAATTCTCGACTATGCTAGTCATCAAACGTCGTTCAGTGCTTCCTACTAAGTGACTGAAAACCCTGCAGGTGACTGCTGAGCACCACACCCTGGCGAAGTACTTTGTGGAGCTCACAATGGTGGACTACGACATGGTGCACTACCCTCCGTCCCAGGTGGCCAGCGCAGCCTTTGCCCTCACCCTGAAGGTCTTCGACTGTGGAGAATGGGTAGGCTGTGCTGTTCCTTTCCGACCCTTGAGTTGCTTCCATTTTTGCGTTTGGCTTTCTGATCACTTGAAGTCTCTGCACCCACAATAGGAGTATAACATTTAATGTGTTGACTTTCCTCAGAACTCAACACTGCAGCATTACATGAACTACACAGAAGACAGCCTGGTCCCTGTGATGCAACATATTGCGAAGAATGTGGTGAAGGTGACTGAGGGTCAAACAAAGCATATGGTGAGTAGAGATTATGACGGGGGGGGTCCTTAAACACCAGTTACACTTGTTCTTGGAACTAACCCTGTCATCCTAATTTGTTCACCATCGCAGGCGGTTAAAAACAAATATTCCAGTCAGAAGCAAATGAGAATTGCCACCATCTCGCAGTTGAAGTCTTCGTTGATCAAGGATTTTGCAAAGCAACTGACCCTATGAGATGCCTGGTCGTACTGTACATAATGTAATTTATGCAATTGTATTGTTTTTACTCAACACTTTTGGGAGATTAATGTACAGCTTGTAGTCCCACACCTGTCAAGTTATCACCTGGATTATGACATGTGGTCACTTAACGGTGCTAGTCCCCATTAGTTTAAACCTTTTGTTGTAGCGTCATATTAATTCTATATGCTGATTTGAGGTTGGGGCTTTTTATGTTGTATTAATGCTTCTTGGTGTTTTACCTGTCCCATCTAGCTTATGTATATGCTCAAGTAATGCCAATAAACATTTTAAACTTTTTAACTTGTTGTTATGTGTTCTCTTTGTGGTGCTCTGCAATGTTGGTGTACTGATTGCTCTAGGTCTTAGCACCTTGTGTCCTGTAGAGGGACCTATTTCCTCACTTGTTTTGGTTAGTTTCTTCTGAGCTACCTTCAGTAGGCCTGTGACTTAAGTGTAGATTCTGCCATAGCACAAATGCTGTTATTGTAGTTGGCTTTTTTTGGCTTGTGTGGTTAGTCTGAACTTGACATGTTATAGCCATGGCACTAATGTCAGTGTTGGATGTAGATTAGGTCTTGTCTCTCTTTATTGCCTTCCCCCTCGCCATGTTACAAATCCATTTTTTTTAAACTTATCTGATTCTGAATTTCAAACGATGCCCTTAATGTACTTAGATGCCTGTTAGATTTCTACAATGTCCTATACAATTAACTTGTAGGGTGCAATTTGTTCCTTAGATTAATGGTGCCGTATGGTTAAATTGCTCTGATGCCTTTTTCTCAATGTCATGTCTTCTAGCATGCTCTATGGCCCTTCACTGCAGTCAAGAATCCTCTGCACCATTATTCAGGTCTGATCCATTTCCCTGCTCCTTACAGTGTAACTGTAATCCAGGCTCTTCCGGATCCTAATGTGTTCAGCTAATTTAATATTCACATGGGTCACTTGGTCATCTGCTCTTATAGCTTTGCCAATTTGTCGTGTGAATGTATAAAATGCCAGGTATTCAAATTACAACAATAAGCTGTTAAATTATGTGCTCAACTTTTTGTTGCTCTTGCTTCCATGTGTTCTTTGGCCTTTCCAGTATTGCCGTGTAATGCCTTTGTTCCATTACAGTTGTTCATCAGTGTTCTCATGTGATTCTAGAGAAACATTTGTTCATAACATTGTACAGCTGGACATGTATAGGATATTTGTCCTGTATTTCTATTTACCCGAACAGGCTACATTCATTGTGTTAACCCTTTGACCTCACATTCCAGCATAGGAACAACGTCACCATGTGTTATTTCTGGCACCGCATTTTGCTCTATCAAGAATATTTTTGTGTGGGGTGCTCCCTTGTAAGCATTTATAGAATAATGCTTAACTATTCTCCAGATTCCAGACCTATTATGTTATGGATCATTACATTGCATGCTGTGGGAGGTTTCCAGAATGCTTTGGGAGTTCTGATGAGACGGGGCCGCAGCTGCGATTGGATTTCAGAACTGCAGATGGGTGAAATTCACCCATGGGTCCGTGTCATTATCATACCTGGTCCAGAGTTTATTGAATTCTACCTAAACCTGGGTTTGAACTTCATGCTTATGTTAGTTTGGGGGTCCCACTGATGACTGCAGTTTTCCAGCATGTCTTGGTTTGGCCACATGTTCTGCACGTGAACTGGTTGGGTGAGCTGCATGATAACAACACCATCGGATGTGCTTCCAAAGACATCTCTGTCTGCTGGGAGTTTCTGCAGTGAAGCTAGCCTATAAGGATGAATTGTACATTGCAAAATTAGAGACAACCTTGGTAATGGAAACCAAACCACGTATACTCTTCGGTCTTTTTATATATTGTTGGTAACCCAACAATTTAAACATTTGAACCCCTTTGCGCTACGTTGAACGACGGTGCTCTGTGCAAAAGGAATATTAGGATCCCATTAAAAGAACAGGGAAGTGTGTCCTGGAGTAAGAACCATTAATTACAATTGATCACATGGAGCCCCGAGTATTTAAGGCTAATGGACACAGCAGAGGGGGAGATGTTATTACTTGAGCTCATTCACAGCTGAGGGCCAAGTGGAGTTGCTGCAATGGGACACCCGAGGGGATTTCCAGAGCTTATGCTGTAGACCACCTGTCACCCCACAGTGTCTATCTACATAAGGTTAAGTTTAAATAAATGTTTCATTATACTTGTGGGGGGGTCTTTAAGCATGCTTGTGTGACATAATCAAATCAGCTAGTTGGTGAACATTTGGAAATTATTGTCAGATATTCAGATATCATTTTTGTAGCCCATTCCTGAATCTATGCATTTGTATTACTTTAGGCTTTTTTGGTCAGATTCAAGCCTGACCACTGTAAGTGTATTATGAGAGATTTAATTGGTCAGAGGTTTGAATGCTTTCGCACGGCACTTTATGTTTTACGGCCTACTTGATATCATAGCTAGAGGGGATGCTACCTAACGAGCATCTGTAGGTTCATCTTTCTAGCCCACCTTCTGCTGCTCTCCAGATGATAATTAGTCTCAGTTACCCTGGAAATCTGTTCTTTTAAACCCTGGCCCTTGCTGAGAATTCATGCTTTATAGCTGAGGTCATGACTGGGCCGCCAGATCAGTTTACAAAACAGATTCCCTCGTGTGGAGTTTGAAGCAGCCAGAAACTTTATTTTTTTGTGGTTTTCAGGTAAAGCATTCGAATGACTTAATGGACTAGCAGATGGATACAGGTCAGTAATGATAATGACTACTGAACCATAGTGTTGAATGACCTCTCACTCATTACCCTAACTCTATTATTTGTCTATTGAGTGATAACCAAGCATATTGTTTGTCAAAATGTACTATTTGCAAACTTCACCTTTGGATCACCTAGGAATAACCGCAAATGACATTCTCTGATGACCCCTTAAATTAACTCCAAACATAGTTAATCATATTCATGGCACTATTCGAGCCCTTCTCAACAGACGAATTTAAGAGTCAGCATTAAATTCCCTGACAGAACAAATGGCAAACCGGTCTTCCAAAATCCCCTTCAGATTTTTGAGATAATCTCACCAGTAGACGGATTTTCCAGTTATCCAGTGTCGGAAGTCTGGTTGTGTTTGAAATGTTTTTTCAGTCTTAACATTATTCAAGATGGTCATGACTTAACAAGTGCACCTTTCACAATGAATCGATAGACCTCTTAATTCATATTCACTGTTCACACAACTCACACAACTCCTTGGTGCTGATGTTATGGTGTCTGTGGAGAGTTAATAGGTCCACAGCTGGCAACAGGACTGATGTCTCTGGGCCTTAAAGAGAAGCACAAAGAACCACAGGGACCTTCATTTTCACAGTTTATAGATTTTCAAATAAAAATCTGTGTGTTTCCTGAACTTTGCTCAATGGCACATGAAGGAAAGAAAGGAACCTATTATGATCTGAAAACTTCAAAAAAAACGTTCAAAAAAAGCATATCACTCCATGGTGCATTCCTATTTATTGAACAAAACATTTCTCTGACCACGTTAGGGGATGTGTCAGAATTCAATCGGAATTTCTCTTATATCCACTGTACACTGTTCATGCAGTCACAGTGGTTGGATCAACGGCTCAGAAGAACTCATAAATGCAAACCTGTTATTCTTTTATAATGTTTATATTGGTGCAGTTAGTTCTTTATCTGGTCAGTCAAATCGAATACGTGTCTGGCAAATACAATATAACCATTTACCCCCGTACTCCACTCTTGCATCCAACACGCTGATCTACACAGACCTTGACACGTGCCCTTGTTAGGAATGATCAACGTTATTCGCTTCACATGAGTCATAATGTTCTGCCCCATCAATGTACATTTTGATCTTCCCTGCCTTGAAAGGCTTAGTCTGATCACGTGGGCATTAGAAGGCCAGAAGTTCCACCCCTCCTGAAAAAGGCTATTTTGACCTCAAAGTGTGGAAATATCAAGAAAACAGGATTTCTCTGGTATCCCACATGAAAACCAATGTAAAAAATTGAACCGTAAAAGAAAGTATATGAGTAGTTGTATGGATACAATTTGACCATGTGGCTAAAGTAAGTTACAAGATGCTATCATTTGACCTGTGAGAGTCAGCCAGCCAAGCCAACACCCGTTATGTTAGAACGTGTGGGAAGGAGGGGGTGGATGCGGCTGACACATTGAAAATCTCTGGCGTCAGTTGGACACCTCCTTTATGGCTGTGCATGTATGTGTGGCAGTGGACTCACAAAGAGTGTCCCTGTGAGCATGATCACCTAATAAACTCGTTTCTATGACCCTAGACCACTAGACCACGCATGCTGCTGTTGGGAATGTCGCCTGCGAATTTGGTACCTTTTGAACTTGATAACTCTGTAATTAGAATTTTGAAGATCCAGGGAATGGGATATACATCCATGGCCTATTTAAATAAAATCTTTCACTATAATAAAATAAGAGTTGGGCTGTGATCTAAGTCATTGTCTGGCAGTACTGCGTCACTGTGGGCAAGTATTTAAAATCCTGGTCTTGGCATACTGACATCCCTGAGTGTTTAGCAGGGGGCGGGTTGAGCACCTGTAAAAAGTGAATCGATGTCGTCATTGAAATGAATGGCTCCTCACACGCATTGATCCTTCACATTTCCTGGTTGGACGTACGTTGTGGAAAATGCCTTGGTGCAGATTTCTACAAGGATGTTTTTTTATTTTTTTTACATCCAAATGTGGGAGCACATTGCAAAGGTGATCCCATTATTGCTTACTAATGCACAAACAAGTAACTGCCCAAAGATAAAATGTAAAGGACAACACAAACGCATAGGCAAATAATGAGTATAAAAAAACAGAAAAACAAATACATCCCAATTTGAAAGTGACTCTAGATATTTGTTTCATTCACTGCCAACAATGCTGCAGTTAATCTCATCTGAAATGACCATCTGTCCAGTGCAACCCCAGTCCTCATGAACAGAAGTGGTGCTATTGATCAGATTAGTCAATAAAGCCTAGTTCCCCCCTTCTACTATTATACTAATGCACTTAGAGAGAATGTCCTAGGCAGGCAGCCTTACAGGCCAGGTTATAAAGTACCCCAGAGCTCCTAAATTATTCACAAGCCCTTTCACCAGCAGAGGCCTCCATTAGAAACGGGCTAGGGTGGGCGATGATGTCACACAGCCCTTTGGAGCCAGACAAGGGCTCCTGGGACCCACTCTGAGTTATGGTGCCGGTTGACTCCGTGCTACTGACTGGACTGATTTGGAGATGGGTGTGCTTCATTCTTATGGCCGAGACCTGCAAGGACACGAATGAAGGACTGCAGCAGTGTCAATGAAGAAGTTGTGCAACCCTTTCTATTGGGTCAGACCGGAGAAACTGGAAACGTTTGGCTGAATTTTACTACTTTTGTCACAAAGTGCCATTTGTGAGTAAAACAACACATTCTGTTTTAAAAATTGCATTTTTCAGTAATGGACTACTGTGAAGGGAACGTGAATCTTCAAGAGATTTGATACCTCATATCATAACCCAGTAAGTTAGGTTATCATTACCCAGAAAATAGTCAACATTCACTGTCATTCAGAACAGCACTTCTAAAGTAAAACACATCTAAAATAGAAACACATCTACAGTAAACTCACATCTAAAGTAAAAACACTTCTAAAGTAAAATGTTCTGCTGATTGAAATATGTTAAGAATGCTTTATGACAAAGCTTAGAGCAGCTCAATCTATCTATAAGAGTCACTTTGAGACGACCATCAACCTCTGGACTGCAACAGCTATTGACCACTCATCCATAGCTATTAGAAAAAGCCTGTTTTATATCTGGCATTTTCTCATGTCCATGTGTTGTGAATGCTAAAGCACAGTCTTGCTTCCAATTTGACTCAGCATTAGCCGGGACGATAGTATTTGTAATATCTAATGCCAAACAAGGCATCAACATCTGAGCTGGCTATGATTAAAGTAGACGGGCAAATCCAGACTATACCCAGCTCTTTGTCCATTTTTTAAAAACACCATGAATCTAAAATTGCGTATTTAAAGAAAGAGAGTGAGGTATTTCCGCTCCACTGCTAGTCTGCTTCTCTCTCATTTCTGGGAAGTCCAGCTGAAAGTATACACAGTAGAAACACAGTGGAAAATCAACAATGTTCTGCAACGAATCCAAAAGTGTAGGGAAGACATCGCCAACACTACCTACATGTAATGAACGAGCAGCTTCAGGAGGGCTCACAGCCCTGATCATTACATTTGCTTGCTCTAACTAGCATGCAAAATATTACACTATCATCTTTGTGATATTTAGACAATGCTTTCTAGATTTAATTTAGACAGTACAAATGTAGCGTATGTGGACAAGATTGTTTCCTCTGGTGGCCCTGTAGTGATATGTGGAAAGCTAATCAGACCCCAGTCAAGCCTAAATATATAAAGTCACTGCACTGACTGTTTCAACCGATTAAGTGGTATCAATGAACAGATCAGGGACTCACAGTCCAATTGGACCAATGGCGCCAGCTGCAGGTTGTCTACACTATTAGGCTGAGTTTACACTAGCTGCCTAATTTAGATATGTTTATCAACTAATTGGTGTTATAACAAATCACATCAGATCTTTTCACAACCGTTCTTTCTCACAGCTGATCTGATCAGTCAAAATACCAATTAGTGTAATTTTTTTTAAATGGGCCTGTCTGTGAAGGTTGATCTTGTTAAATTGTATTGTTGATCATTATTATTTTTGCACAAGCTTCAGTTTCTAAAAGACGGGGTAATCTTGCTTAGCAGGGCTGAAATGGACAGGATGTACCAGCCATTAAGCAGGCTATACATCTAATTCCCCCAATCAGTGCCATGAACTTTTTATTTAATAATTTTTCAGAAAATAACTAGATTTATTCCATTCAAAATGCACCCTCAAAAAATGAATACTGGCCCTATAAGCGGTTGAAGACGATTCGATGCAGTCTGCAATTGCTTTTTCTATGTATAGATTTCTGAATGAATGGATTGAGCCCATTGATTGTCAAAGAATATAACATAGAAACTATGTTGGGTTACGGTGTTATGAAATCAGATAACTTTCATGATTAACTAGTAACATTATTTAGGATATACACGAAAAAATTGTTACATGATTATTTTTTTAATTATGAACCGTTTATGTGCTCTAAATAAGTCAATGGCTAATTTAGAGTTTTTAGAGAGATATAAAGGAGCATATTAACATCACTATACAGTCTTCTGGCTACATTTGTACAGCTGTACTTCCTCTTTGTTGCCACAACTCTCAGTAGACTCAGGAGAGTCTGTGTTGAGATATGTGTCGTCTGAAGCATACTCAGGTTTGTTCTGGTTGGTATCACACTGCTTACTCAACCACAAGCTCTGCACCAGAATCCTTATGCACTGGAAGGAGCATACTTTTTGTTTTTTTACTTTGATTTAGCTTTTTAGCAAGGACCCCCAGGCTAATCTATGAGCAGGCTTCCAACCCTGATCTCACAAAGTTGCAGGTAACTGGCCCCTTATTGGCTTGAATGTCTGTCTCAACCCTTATCTTGTCTATTAACAATTTTACATTTTAAATGTATATTCCCATGCACTGAACAAGTATGATTATGTATGATGGCATTTAAGGTACTGCCCTAATAAGCTTTGTCATAAGCTGATAACTTAATATTCGAGAGACCGGACATTTTCTGTAAAGATCATGAATTTCTCCTCCTCCTCTTCAGTATCAATGACCTGTAGGCCTCAAGGCCCTGTCCTATGCCCTGTCGTATTCTTGTTATATATGCTGCCCTTGGGCTCCATCTTACAGAAATATAAAATCTCTTAAAATTGCCCTTGTTGTTATACTTTTCCCATAAACTGGGGAACAAGAATTCCCTGAAATCACTCTCAATTTTTTTTTTTCAATTCAACAACACAAAAACAGAAGTTGCTGTATTTGGCCCCACAGACTCCAACAAAATTATTGTTCATAACTTAGGGACTCTAATTTTTTATTTTGAAATTTAATAAACAAGTAAAAGCTGTTGTCGCGAGGCATCTTTTTCCAACTCCAGGCCAGTGCCAAATGGGAACCCATTCTTACTATCAAGGATTTTAAGACAGTTATTTATGCATTAATTTCCTCCCATCTGGACTGTTGCAACTCTTTGTATATGTAAGTCTGTCAGCCTTCTTTGTCTCACCTTCAGCTTGTCCAAAATTGAGCTGCTAGGCTTTTAACCAGTACAAAGACATCACTCCTGTATTGGCCTCTCCAGTGGCTACCTGTTAAATATAGGATTGAGTTATATTCCAGACCTCCTTATCCACCACTCTTCCCCAAGGACCCTTTGGTCTTGCAAACAATTGCTTGTGTGTGCTCCATGGTCCGATTAAAGTTAATGGAGACGGTGACTTTTCTGATTCTGCTCCAAAGTTGTGGAATAGCCTACCTTTATGTATTAGGTCACTATCAGCAAAATGTTTAAATCCTACTTTAAGACCTATCTTTTTTCTTTAGCATTTGAGTCTGTAAATGACTTGGAAGCCCAGTTTAAAGGCCATCAGTACATTGGGCGTTATGCTTCCATGGTTTTGTGATGTTCTGACAAAAGTCTCTGAATTTTCCAGGTCTACATAAAGGCCGCATTTAGTTTTGACAAGAAGAATCGACGCGCAACATCAAATCCTGATTCCACCTATTTGACTCCTACCAATTCCAGTGCGTTTTTAATACAGTATCAGGATTGATTTGATCCTCAGCGTGCTTCCAGTGCAGTGATCAGAACTCTATTACGCTCACAGAAGCGCTTCTCGATCTCTCCCATTACGTGGTCGATGGCACAAAAAGACATAAATGACAGGATGACCCTAACGAGATTGTCAGTGCTGTCCTGTCCTTTCGTCCCACAGTCTCCTCAACTACACACTTGTTGAGATTTCTGTCCATGGCATGTCTCCTTTTACCTGGTTGTGGAGTTTGGGATATTGTTGTTTGTGGCCATATCCCAACGTTGCGTAGATACCGTCTCACATCCGAGTCGGCCAACACATTCAGTTGAACTATTTACAGGCGGCTGGGGTATTTATCCAGTGTACGAGATTGGGCTTGTCACACCTTAAATCCTTGCAGTGATGGGTTGTTGCAGTGATGGGTGGTTTGCGGTGATGGGTTGTTGCAGTGATGGGGGGGGTTGCAGCTCTGGCCCATTAGTAAAGCAGTTAGTTCTTGTAGGCCTAACTTGTGGGCCTTATATCGATACTCATTTGAATGTAATTTAATAATTTAGAATGTTGATAATTTATTCAACTGTTCGTGGATTTTTAATATGGGGGCACAAGTGAATTTAGAGGGGCAACAGTGGATGCTTACCTGGATCAGTGGATGCTTGCAAATAATTTAGAAGAAGGTAAGAAGTTCAGTGCATTCCTTTCAACCATTGGGTCCGAAGCATACAGTCCATTAAACAACCTGACGCAGCAGCTGTCTACTCATTGGGGTTACACTACAACACGATGGAAGAAGACAGAGCAAAGGATGTTTGATGACAATAAGATGCATCAGCTCTGCTACCAATCTCAGGGATGCACATTTAAACAAGAAAAATGTCACTGTTGTTAAAAAGTGGGGCACATTGCACGAATGTGTAAGAATAGAAAGACCCAAGGCCAACTGCAGTATGTGGAAAATGAATTAAAGCCAGAGGAAAACGAGTATGAAAGGGATCTTTTTGGGGTCAACACAAAATACACAGTTACTAGCGGAGGAAATTGCATTGTTAGAAATGTACAGTTAGAAGGAGAAGGACTGAAAATGCCACTGGGTAAAGAAGCATTGTCTCATTCAACCCTCAAGAAGAGCAACAAAAGCAACTCTCTACTTTTCATGAAGCAAACATGCCCTTACTAGGGCAAGTGACTGTTCATGCACAATATGGAAAGCAGAAGGCAAAGCTACCACTTGAATTTGATGCCAGCATCAAACTCAAGTCGGACGCTAAGCTAATATTTACGTAAACGAGACCTGTACCTTATGAACAAAAAGTGGAAAAAGAGTAAGACAGACTGGAAGCCACAGACACAGTTTGCAAAACCGTCAGAAGTGAATGGGCAGCAACTATCATGGTGGTTCCAGAGGCTGATGGGTCAGTAAAGATCTGTGCAGACTGCCAAGTTACAATTAACCAAAACGTTGAAGAGGAAACGTACCCACTGCCAAACACAGAGGATTCGTCTGCCACATTGGCTGGAGGCACACTGTTTGCAACGTTCGATCTATCACAGGCTTACCAACAACTACAGATGGACAAAGAATCAGAGAAGAATCTTACGGTGATCAAACACTGTGGAATTTACATCTGCCATCATCTTTCATGTGGGTTCTCTAGTGCTCCGGCTATCTTCCAAAGAGTAGTGGACCAAATATTGCAAGGTTTAGAGCATGTGACCTGTTTTTTTAGATGACATCCTGATAACCGCATGTTCAAAAGAGAAACACTTGCAAAGACTGGATGAAGTCCTAAGTGGGCTAGAAAAGTACTCACAAAGAGTGAGTTCTTGACTGGAGGACATAGGAAATAGTTTTTGCCTCAAGAACTAAGAACTCTAAATTCTGCTGAAGGAAATTCCGTGCTAAACGAGAAAGAGGCTCTGGCATTGACCGTGGCTGAAAATGTATACTCACCACAGATCACAAGCCACTCTTGTCCACCCTGGGTCTCAAGTCAGCCATTCCTGCACTGGCAGCATTGAGGATGCAGCAGTGGGCTTTAATTTTGATGGCTTACAACTATGAGATTGAGTACAGAAAATCAGCAGATCTTACAAATTCAGACGCACTTTCCAGATTACAAAGAGCAGGCATAGACAACACAGCAGAGGAAAGCGCAATCTTCTACTTCTCTTTAATATATAAGCTGTCAGTGCAAGCCAATGTCATTGCAGATTCCGCCCTCAAAGATCCGGTACTTAGCAAAGTACAAGAGGTAACACTGAATAATTGGTCGTTGCACATCAAAGACATACACTGCAACAATCTTTCAACCGAAATGCGCAAGTTGTCAGCAGTAAAGGGATGTGTTCTATGGCGGCTGTTCCCTTAGTCCCCAGAAAGACACTTCTGAATGATCCACATCCAGGACACTCAGGCATCTGCCCCATGCAAGCATTAGTGAAAAGCCGAGTCCGAGTAGAGATACTGAAGAAAACGGTTAATGACTATGGAGCTGGTCACACTGTAAGGAAACCACCTGCCACCTGCCATAGCTCCTCTGCATTGTTAGCAGTGGCAACGTTTTTGCTTCTCATGGACTGCCAGAAGAAAGTCTCAGACGATGGACCGCAATTCACATTAATGGAATATGAAAACGTTTTGAGGAGCAATGGCATCAAGCGGACGCTTGTACCAGCTTGTCATCCTGCTTCAAATGGAGCAGCGAAAAGGTCGGTGCAGACGGTTAAATATGCACTGATGAAACCAGTTCTGAGCGAAGAAGCTAAGGGACCAACAATATCACTAGAACATAGTCAACATTTAGTCAACTTAAGCCAGATCTTGTCAGTAATATGGAGAACAATGTTGGTGAAGGTGACCCAGTGAAGGTGCGAAACGTCCGTTAGGGGAAGAAAAAGTGCATCAAAGCAACACTGATCAAGCGTCTTGGACGCAATTGTTGAGCGTCTAAATGTGTATAGTGACTCCGCTTACGCGGTTGGTGTAGTTAGACGTGAGTGGGAAGTTGGAGGATACCTGACTACAGCAGGATCCCTTAAAAAAAGCAAAAAGCTTAAAAAAAAAAGCAAAAAGCAAAAAACCGAAGACTGCCTCGAATAGAAATACGTTGATTATTTCTAATTGGACAAAGTCGTCAGGTTCATTTATTTCTTAACACCTACCTGATTAATGACGGCCAGAGACAGCGCACCGTTCACATCGATCACCTGTTGTGCTTAAGACAGAAATTCCTGGACTACCAAAGGTAAGACCGTAATCCGACAATGGACTTTGCAATTCCACCCACCAACTGCGGAGTCACAACTGGATGGGTTCTTTCATGCTAAAATCCAGAGGAAACCTTTACAATACCCTGTGAAGGTATAGTTTAGAACACATGTTGGTTAACCAGGGCAGAACCTTTAACTTGTCGATACGAGGACAGAGTAGTCAACCGACCTTCATAAAGCAACACATGTCCAGAATGTTTTTTGATGCATTATGCTAAACACTGATAACTATGACCATGATCAGAAAGGGTTTCATTGCATAACGTTACCTTTATAGCAACTACACCGGCCCACCAAATCCTACATGACCTACAAGTCCTACATAACAAGTTTTTTTTACAATAAAAACAGCTTTTTTTATTTAGTAACATTTGACTAGGGAAAACCCCACCACAAAATGCTAAATAGAACTGGTCTGTTATAAGCAGACTGTTACAAAAGCATTGAAAGTTTGTGTGGGATTGTAGTGGAGACAAACTCTGCCTGGGTCAACACTCTGGGTTCCATCAACATAACACTCGGGCTAAGTGGTTGTAATTCTAAACACTAGATCACATGTCTTTTCCTGATTAAGATGTTAAGCTTCCTCATTTGCCATTGTTTCGACTATCAACACAAACGCATTAGTGAGATTCAAATAGGTCTTTTGATCTTTTCTGTGTTAATTTCTCACTGTTCTGAAAATTATTTGTCTGCTGGTAGACAGCTGTACTTTTTTACATTTTTACAACCAGGTAACTTGTTTTGGAACCCCTTGTGAGACAGAACAGCCTTCCTAGTGGAGTAATTACCTCAAGCCTGATTGGTTAGGCTTGAGGATATTGTTCGGAGACAGATGAAAAGGTTGGTCAGATAAATACAGGTGACAAATTGCGGAAACACCACACAAAAAAGTCTGTTATTATGAAGTAACTAAATCACAGGTGATCAAAGTAGGTAATGGAAAACTTGCTTTATCAAATAGAAACAGTGGTTGCATGTCAAATTTGACTGACAGGGATAAACAGAGATTTAACAGGCTGGTTGCTCAAAAAGCTGTAATAATTACCTGAAATATAAATAAGCAGCTCTGTGACCCAGTCCCAACAAAAACTGTACACATGAGCTTCACAAAGCTGAAATTGATGGCAGGGCTTCCATTCAAAAACTGCTTGTGTCTGCGGCCAAGGTACAAAGACATGACTTGGTATAAGGAGCACATGACCCAGAACCCTGAGCAATAGACAAAGTAATACAGTCTGATGAGTCATCATACATCCTACATCTGGACAGATTTATGTTTGAAGAAAGCCAAAGGATGCATTCAGGCCACAGCATCTGTGGCCAAAAGTTAAATATGGGGAATCCATAATAGTATGGGCAGCCATCTTGTGGGAGTCAATTGGTCAGATGACTGCTCTGCATTGTCATATAACAAATATAAAAATATTTACCAGGACTATGTGCTTTCTGTGGTACAAACACTGTTCCACCATGATGTTCCAAGGTTCCAGGATGATAATTACTGGACACACACTGTTAATTAAATTCATATGTGATTTATGAACACCAGGATGATATCAAATGCCTTCCATGGCCTCCCCAATCATCTGATATGAACATTATTGAACCTTTAGGGGAAGTTCTGAAAGCAGAATGCAACGTTGATTTCCACCTCCTTCATCCCTGGAAGCTTTTCTTGGAGAATGGTGCAATATCTCAACACACAGTTCATTACATGTATGATAGCATTTTATGAAGGATTGAAGCTGACCATTCCCCTTATTTGGGTCCTGATATTGTTACACTGCTCAAAAAAATTAAGGAACCACATTATCATCACAGTATGTTTTTGTCCCTTAACAGTTTGTATCCCTACTTTCGAATCTCTACTTTTGAAGTGAAAAGTAAAAAAGATAATAGATCTAAAATATATTCAAGGCTTTTTCGATATAGAATCAGAATGTTTTACATGGTAAACTAAACATGACACAACAAATGGATTCTACTGTGTATAAAATAAAGACAACATGTAAGATTTTAGTTTTATTTATTAGGAAACCACTGGCTCTTGGTGCTTATGTAAATGCTTGTGTATGGATCCTGATCCAAATGCTAATTATTTAAATTAACAACAATCTTTCCAGACAGAGGTATTATAGTGTTAATCTAGAGAATTGTTGGTGTAATAACATCCACAGTCATTTCAATGAAAGCTAAATTGAGCCCTTTTACAAAAGAGATTACCAGCCCTGCAAGTGACTCTTGCGGCCTCCAGTTCAACAGTTTCCAGATGCTTTTCAAGCAAGGCTTAAAGTGGAAATCTGCAGTTTAAACAATAGCAGAGGGTTACCCTACCGCTCTTTTGGCAAACAGTTGAGAGACAGAACTGGAGATCTGTAACCACTTTTAAATTCCTGTTATGGATGCAGGGACTGAACATACATGATATAAAAATGATATATTAAACAATGTTTTGAAGCTAGCTGTTTTGAAGCTTCTTGCACTGTTTAGCAACTTTTGAGTTAAAGAAAGTATTGTTTGGTGGTATGATAGGAAATGATATTTTTTTAAATTATTTATTTAAGAATAAACAGTAGTTATATGTCAATGAAGCTCTTGTGCAGTGTTTGCAATGTATTTTTTAATCAACACTACGTGTAAAAACTCATTGATAAGTTATCCTCTGCTAGAATCAATTGGTATATCCTGTTAATTTTAAGTTAAAAAAAGAAATAGAATATCAATGCGGATTGCCCCTTTAATTTGTGCTATCTGTAAACCACGCTTTCCCATCAAACCTTTATCCACATAGTGTATGTGTACTGACAAGGTATGTAAATGAAAGAAAACAGCCTGGCCACTGCTACCGAAGGGAAGTGTATTTGTGAATAAATGTTTGCGCAAATTACAAACAGGGATTCCTACAGGGATTCAGTCCCATCTGTTCCTAAGTAAAAAAATCCCATGGTAATAAAAAAAGCAATTGAAATTATGTGATTTCATTATAACATAGCTATACTTGTTTATGATGATAGCTGGGTGGGCTCCAGACAATTCTGTCAACCAATCAGGTCTTTGTGTATACTTTCACATTTCACACTCTTGATCTGGTCAAGGTTTTCAAAGGCCAATGTGGAAGATTGGAGCTATATTAAAAAGTATAAACCATAACTAACATGATTAACTATTACCAACAGGATGAACCATAACCAACGTGATTAACTATTACCAACAGGATGAACCATTACAACAGGATGAACCATAACCAGCAGGATGAACCATACCCAGCAGGATGAACCATAACCAACAGGATGAACCATAACCAACAGGATGAACCATAACCAGCAGGATGAACCATAACCAACAGGATAAACCATAACCAACAGGATGAACCATAACCAACAGGATGAACCATAACCAACAGGATGAACCATAACCAGAAGGATGAACCATTACAACAGGATGAACCATAATAACATTATTTTCTCAGTTAAGAGACTAGGAAATAATTCAAGTATTTTACCACATAATCAGTAATTAAAGGCCAACATTGAGTAAACCTTGCCAAACCAGATAATTGCTTTTTATAGCAAACTCATTACCATGTTAATTCTCAGCTCACCTTAGGAACTTCCGAGACATGCAGAGTAATGTCTGCATCCACCAAAGGAAATACTTATGAATGGTTTCCATTAGCAAAAACAGTAATACATACACTTTATTTTGTAAAGTTGAACAGAATTCATTCTGAAGCTAAACAAACAGCAGATGCCATCGTCCTATTTTTCCTCAAAAGATGCAAGGTTCTTGTGTAGTCAATCAATAAACTAAAGCAATTAATTTATTTATTGACTTCACATTTACTTCCAACACCAAGGTGATGCAAACAATGAAATCCAAATAAGGCAGTTGTAAATGTAAGTCTTGGTAACTTCAGAATGGAATTATTTTCAAAGCAAGACTTGTGAAAACAAGTGTTTCTGTGGCTATCACAAGATTATTAAGGCTGATTTAGGCACTAAGCAATAACATACAGTAAATAAAAAAACACAAGTCAAATTCAGTTCTTTGTCTTTTTAATGCAGGTAACATAATACAGGAATACATCGTCAAAAGCAAAACATTATTGTATACAACTCAAGGATTAGAGTAGAAGAGGCAGAAGAGTGGTGGAACTGGCTGATGAACAATGATGTGGGAAGAATTCATGGACCCGCTTCCTCTACACCTCCCAGCAAGGCCGGTACACCCGTCCCACCATGCATCTCATGGTGTCCCTCCTGACGATAGAGATGTAGGGGCTCAGGTCCTGGCCAGTGTTCCTGCGTTCCAGGGTCAGCGCTTTCTCTGTCCCAGCGGCTGCAGCTCTAAGCTTGTAGAAAGGAAGTCCTCGGTTCATGTTCTTCAACATGCCTGAGTCTGCAAACACAATGATTTTGGAGCTTCCGCCTCTGACTGAATCAAGGCTGTTTTCGGCCACCTCTTCATTCAGTATGAAGTCTAAGGTGTCCTGACCCGAGTCAGTGTCCTCCGTCTTGCTCATAGGGATCGCCGTGGACAGTGTGTAGCACTCCATTAGCAGGGTTATGGCAAAAAGAATGGAGAGGACGGAGTTTCTCATCTTGGCGAATGAGGAGTTCTGAAATGGTTGATATTGCCGGTTGTTTTGATTCGCTTTCTCAAGCTTGTTTATGCTGTTCTGATTCTGAATTGTCCATCTTCCTCTTTTATACCATTTGGACATCCAGGATTTGCCACTTTGGACATTTGTTTCGTCACTGCTTTCTTGTTGTGTCTCAGGATATTAAAGAACAGTTTAAAGACATGGTTGATGAGACCCCTTACAGCGTTTAAGGTTTTTGTCTGGCAAATAATTAATTAAGCTTATCTGCAACGTGGCTGGTGTTTCTATAGACTGTCAGGCTTGAACAGTGGGAATTCATTGAAAGAGTAACACAAGGAAAGACAACATTCAAAAGATCTGCCCTTTAAAACCACTAGAGTGGATTACCCACCTGTTGACTACCTTGAGGTAAAGGACTCTCAATGATTAATATGTACCTTATAACAATGTCCAAAAAGGGCTTTCAGGTAGGATTACAGTTGAAAGGTAAACTGAGGATCATTGAAAACCTTGGTGGGTATGTGGCACTGGGGAAACCAGCACAGTGTTTTGTGTTTAAGCTTACTGAGACGAAATTCACAATGTCACTAATTTAAAGGTGAAAAAACATTATTTCTGAGCATATCTGCCACATAGCTGCCTTTGCTTGCACATAGAAACCTCTTTGTTCACTTACCCGTATGTGTACCTCTAAGCCAAAATGTAATTTGAATCAGAGTTCCCTTTATCTGCTAAGAACATTCACACATACAGAATACCATTGTAGCTAATTGTAGATAATATGAGGCAAAATGCACAAATTACTTGTAAAGTTGACTAATATTTATGTGGTGAGCACAAGAGATGAAGGGATGTGTCTAGTAAGAGTATATCAAGAAGTTTCATTTACAGTTGATGAGCACATTTGCAGATTCATTCCAGGGATACCAGAGAGAGTTGTAGTGTTAAACACCCACTCACATATATCACACATATAGCTCTCCTGCAATGAATAGAATTCTGGCATGATGCTGTTCTGGATCAGAGTCAGCTTGTTTAGAGATATGGACAAAAATATATGGGCTGGTGACTGTCAATGGTTTTGTTTGACTTGATGTATTTTATACCAAGCACCTTGAATAATGTTCCTGAAATAACTTTCAAATATGATTTCAAATAAGATTTTTGTCCAAAGAAGTCTATCTTTTCAGAGAGACGTTATTATTGTTCTGTAAATACTACATCATGGAAATCTTGCCTGTATATTCATACTTGCATGTCTTGCTTCAAATCTTAGCTTTTGTTTGACAAGTGTTGGTTTTTGTCCAAGGGTTGAACTGAGCTTTGACACACTCGAAAGTGGAAGATGTTTTTTCATCTTGGAAAAGTTTTACAATACATGATCACTAAAGATAGAAATGTGATTTGTTCTTGGAATCCGTTTACTGAGGAAAAACACCTGAGGGTCTCCACTGTAACAAATAAGATTTGTCTTAATGACCATCAATAATAAAATGTACAACTTTTAAAATTAGTATTTTTAGCTTTTTAGTGCTTTCTGACAGGGATTTCTAAATATATTTTGTGGGGTGTCAACAAGGTGACACAAGCATGAACAGAGGGCATATTGCAAACTCGAAGAGGATGCAAAAACAAAATTGACATTTCTTAAGGATTTATTGGTTTCAGTGAGATATACTAGAATCCAAAAGATTAAATAACTGTTCATTTTTGTTCAAAATTAGCATGCCGCTGTAAAGTCACAGTTAGTTGGGAGATCATCGTTAAAATCCTGCTTAGCCCAGGAGTCCTGCTCCTGGAGGGTTGTGCAATTGGCCAGCAACGTACGAGTTTGGGGAGGTTTGTTATAACATATGTAATTAAATAGCATTTTCTAGCAACTCGTTGTGGTGGACTGGGTTTCTGAAAGCTCAGCTAGATGCCAGAGAGTGTATTCCTTCTGGCATGTACGGATTCTGCTCTACACATTCTAGCATGAATTACAAATTGGATAAAACTGGGCAGAAAAGGGACCAAACATTTATGAATAGATGTTCTGCTAATGTATATCAAACTATTTTCAAAAATAAAAAAGTAAAAAATCTGGCTACCTCAGTAGTTCTTTGTTAGATTAAATTATTTTCAGTTTGGTCAACACTTTATCAAGGGTCTCTTTGAAGTACAGTACGTGCAATTCCATAAAACTATTACTTTAATGGCTTCTAGTCTGGAACAAATTGCATTGGTTATTTTAGTGTTTGAAATGCAGCCCTGGTGTGACCAGAGGGTAAGTGCCATGGACCATTTCTTATTGAAAAGCATGTCTGTGTTCCACATTGTCAACTCTGGAAAATCTGTGATGACTACTGTGTCTGGCATTTGAGCTTGTTTTTCTTACTACTTTAGATGTATGTATTTTATTTATCTTTATTCTGGGACCTTAGTTTGTGTTGGTGATATTCATTTCATGCATTTGTAAATAAGAAATGC
This sequence comes from Novumbra hubbsi, assembly GCA_016801125.1. Lineage (NCBI taxonomy): Eukaryota > Metazoa > Chordata > Actinopteri > Esociformes > Umbridae > Novumbra > Novumbra hubbsi. The sequence goes on from JACXGK010000826.1 coordinate 63,636, forward strand.
ATGTTTGAGTAAATACTTCTTTTTTTATGTTTCAGTGTAATCGTTTTTGTTCCTTCCTATATGGATTATGTGGTGCCCTGGCTCAAGCCTGTGTCCTTATGACTCTTACTACAAAACCATTATAATTGCACTCATTTTAATTCTCCAACATTTATTACAATACCAAAAGCCTAAAATATTTGGTGAGCTGGATATTTGTTTTCTATGCTACATTTTGCAAGACTTTAAAAAAATCTGTTATATTGCTAATTACATTTCCATGGTGTACAGTTTAAAAAATTGGAAATCATCATCAACGAAAATACTTGATCATGTTATTTTGTTACTTGAGTGAGAACCACAAACGGTTCTGATCGGCCCCCATTGAGGTTAAGGACGCCAGGCACTAGCCCTGCATGACCGGTCGGAATTTGGAAGATTAATACAAGTTTAGATACATGGCTAGACAAACTAGCTATCTTAGAAATGTGAACTGGAATTGCTGTTTGTGTGACTGTCAGTGAAAGACTGCTGATGCACACGAAAAAACCAAGGGGCCTAAGCTGCAGGTTTTACCAGACCACATGTGGAGGGGTTATTTATTGACAGTATAGAAGTGTATTCGCCACAGTAAGTGTCGTGTAGTGTTGTGGAGACTGTAGTTATAACACAGAGAGGGTGTTTATTTATTGGTGGCCGGTGTGTTTCAGGGACTTCTCCCCAGGTGTTTGCTTTGTGATTTGTGTGGTTATTAGAATTACAGCTGTACACCACCTGTCCACAACATACCTAACTATATTATAACTGGAATGCTTGTTTTATGTGAACGCAAATCTATTTCATTCCGTTACAAATGCTTGATAAAATAAGCAAGCACCTCGATGCTATTTAAATTAAATCTACACTATGGTGGAGGACTCCGGCTGGGTTATCTGTTGAAGCGACTCGGGGTGACCTCTTATGAAAAAGTTCTCTACAAAATACAGCTGATTAATTGACAATCCGGATACCCCTCCCGTGTTCGCCCTTGAGCAAGGAGGTCAGGGCAGCGCCCACGGTGCCTGTGTGTAACGGTGACTCTCCCATTAACTGCAACACGGCTACACCTCCTTAAAAATAAAAAAGGAGGCCCCTTCGAAAGTGCAAGGCCAAGATGTGCAGACCAGCTGACTACGCTGATGGCCGCCAAACCAAACACAAGGCTTTAGCTCAGGGTTTTGATGGGGGGGGGAGAGACCCGGCCGCACTGCGAGGGGAGACAGTGCCTCTCACATAACGTGGGGCCCTTCTGCACACAGCAGCGCACCTCTTTAAAACAACACAGAGAGGCAGGCCGCACCGTACAGGCTCAAGTGTTTTTCCAGCTAGGTAAATACAGGGCACAGAACTAACAGTGATGAATGGCACATATTAACAGGCACAAATTGAATTATGTTGTTGAAATTCCGTGGCAGTGCATTATGCGGGCCGGTTTGAGGTTGAGGTGATTGAAATCCACGGGCCTTTCTGCTAACTGGCTGAGGATTTCTGAACCAAGACATTTCAAAAGAGGACTCCCCTTTCTGTCTGATCACAGAGTTTCTAAAGGTGGTTTTCTAAGACGCTACCACTAGGGAGGGCATTTTCTCTGGCCATCTCTATCACCTGCACAAAGTAATCTACTAATCTAGCAGGGTCAAACCAAATTGAAGTGTGAGATGCATCGTTAACAACAGGTGTAGATTAACAGAGAAATGCTTACTAAAAAGAGGACATAAGGATGTGCTAAACTAAATGTTCAGGTTGCATGCAGGTTACATGATGATTCAGAGCTGAATCTTTGAGCACTTAAAGCTTTGGTGACTGTATGTCTGTACACAGGTCTCTGAAGCAGGAGCTCATTAAGGTCTGAAAGGAGGATAGAAGTTCTGGTCTGATGTATGGTCGCTTTCACCCTATATCTAATGGGTAAGGTGAGGCTCAGATGAATGTCGGCGGATGAAAGCCGATCCTAGACCTGTGGCCACTTTCACCTAAAGCAGTCATTAGATACGGTGCAAACATTTCGCAAAAAGTAATATGGACCCAAATAGATGTCCGAGCCATGAAAAGGTTTCTCAATGCAACAGCGGAGGCGAAAGCATCTTCTCATCTTTGAGCACTTAAGGATGTAACCCCCCCCCACACACACAAACACACACAAAGAGATCTGCTGAGATACCAGTAGCCATAGTGATGGCCAGACAACGTGTAATCAAGATGCTGTGTATAAATAGCAACACAAGCTCCTTGGCTGTAGTGTAAGAAACAGAGAGTGAGCCAAAGATAGCGATATGAGTGACAACTTATTTCTTAGTGAAGCAAACGAATCATTCATTATTTCTAATGTATGTGTATTAATCATATTCAGAAGAATCGTATCCCCTTCCAGATCACACTTCTGTCAGTAACCACACTTAAAGCCACACTTAATATGGGGGGAGGGGGGGGGGGGTTGTTCTAAGTCTTTAGAATATGAGCATTGTGTTTCAAAAGGCCTTTACGCATTTGCTCTTGTTGGCTATTAATAGGTTTGTACATTGTGCAACCTTTTCACTGTCATTTGAGTGCAAAATGTTTATTTTTCATAGTGTTAAATAAACGTAATGAATTATTAATTTAATAAAGTGCTGCTCAGTAGAAACTGGGATTTCTTTTTTGTAATCTTTTTATAATGATCATTCAGCACCATATTCAAAAAATCTCTTGACAGTCAAGCTTCAAAGAAATCATTGACTGGATTTCTGATCATACCTTACTATAGAGGTAGACTTTTCCAGACACATCTGTCTGGTGGCTCTAGAAAAGGACTTGAGCTGTGACGCTTTTACCAGAAACCCCTCTGTTGTGTTGCTCAGTTACAGGAACCCGGGAGCTTTATGTTTGGGTTGCCTTGACTGACTACGACTAACTCAATAATTTGTCTGTTTGGCACATGTTTTTGTTATACTCCATTGGCTGTTTATTGGAGCTGCCACTTACTGAATATAGATGATTGTACAATCACAAAGGCCATACTACTTATTTGCAACGTTTATACACATACAGTGTTATGAGAAACGAAGTCAATCCCCTGAAAAGAGTTGTGTTTTACATATTTAGACATAGATATTTGACTTTGATTTTAAACTTTTGGTACATTCCTCCAAAACAATCTAAACGTAATGTTGCTCAACAGGAAGCAGGGACAAATAAACACAACTAAATAGGATAGGTTTGAAAATGGGTAATAATTTCATTCATGGGGGAGGGTAAGGTCTTACTAAACATACACCATGTATACCCATTGGAATACATTTGGGTGCACCAAAACAGAAAATCTCTAGATAACAACTTCCATATTTAATTAAGCAGACAACCTTGGTCAGCAATCTTTAACCTGTAACTGTTTGATTTCATATCCATACTATTACAGTATAGAGCCAAAACATCTTCACTGTCCCAACTAGCAGAAGGCATTGTATATTTACAGCTGGAAAACAACACCCATGGAACAGTGTGTTCAGAACAGACAGATGATTGGCCGCAATGCCAGATGTTATGTTGAAGGAAAACAAACCCCAGCCTTTGAACAGATGAATTGTAAGGCACGATGGCAGGGGCATTTTAGCGGGGCTGTTGTTCTGCCACTCTAGTCAACAAAGATGACTAGAATGGCAAATAAATTAAATAGAGGGAAATAAATAAGGACAATGGAATTACTTCCAAAACTCTTTTGCTTCAAACTGTGACAGGCTTGTGTGCTCCCTGAATTGCGGTTAAAGCATTCAGACCATGACACATTTTCTTTTATGTCTCTGTAGTCAGGATCTGGGGTTGAAGGGCAGGCGGTTAACTTTAATTTGAGGGTATGTATATCAATAACATATGAACTACTTAGAAGTACGTAGACAATTGGATTCACACCTGTTCTATTTTTAAAAGCAGGAGTGATTGTTTGCATTGTTAGGACATGTACAAAGCTGTTGCTGTTGTTAGACAAAATGAGAATCAAAGAGGTTTCAGTTAGTGCTGGTCATTATGAGGCATAAATATTTTAAAACACCAAAGGTGTGGTAAAATCAACTGTTTGACACTTTATGAAGAAAGATAGCGCTGGTTAGCTTGGCAAAAAAACAGAAAAGGAAGACCTCGTAATGAAGAAAATTTAACATCTGACAGGTCAGGAGAACACTCCTGAAGATAGACATGGATGTATCAGCCACTACCCTCCTGAAGTAATTGTAATGTGAACAGATGTGACTTAGACCCAAATCTTCCAGATGCACCAATTAATATACTGGGTTTTGAAGGTCCACGCTCGGTTCAGATATCTACATATTCATATGCAGGGACACTATCAATGTGCTCACTATCAAATATACATACGCATAAATAATCAGAAAATGTTTTTTATGAGATGAAAAAATTAAATGTACCTTGTTTTACCTGCCTTTAGTTCCGGGTCAACAAATTCTTTCTGCAGGGCAATAAAAGCAAACTGAAGCTCCAGGATGTCCTGGTCAGCTGTGTTGAGGCAATGGTATACACAGTATAAACAGTGTCACCTGCATGTAAAGCACATCAAACATATGAATTCACCATACACACTTACAAACATCCATTCACTCGAGAGATTTCCCTGAAACTGCTCATGCAGGGATTTGGAAGGTTGAGCCATTTGGGGATGAATGAGCTGTAAAGAGTCATTGGGGCCAATAAAAGTAGACAGACACATATTTCTTTTTTACAATGTAATTGTTTTGTCTTGCACCTGTGCTGGAATTTCAATGGAATTCACTCTTTGACACACAACAGGAGAAAATAACAAAAAGTTATGAAAACGTATTCACTCACTGTAAGTTGCTCCGGAGAATGTATGTCTAATGACCAATGTAAATGTTAGTGCAACTGAAAAAGTGATATTGCATTTCTGTACATTATCTACAGAAAAAACTATTTCAGTAGCAAAAGATTTTGATATATGCATATATTGTTTCTCCAAGTACACACTAGTCCTACTTGAAAACAGAACAATGCCTTTCACAGGCCATACCTTAGGTTCTCGTATCAATTTCTTGTCTAGAGACAACTCTGTATTGTAACAATTGCATTCCACTAACACTCATTAACGCAGACAGAAAATCACAAATTAAGGTTTAGGTTTCATTTTTAGGACTGAGATGTACTTTCTTTGAGAGCAGAAACCGTTGGCATTTTCCGATGAAATGGCTGTCTAGCGAATAGACAGGAAGTAACGTATAAACTTTCTCCATTCTTTGGACAGCTGTTAAGAATCAGTGTTTACCCTACCATCCCTTCCCCACATCCCAAGGGTCTCGGACAAAACGTGCCATGACTGGTTGCTTTGTGCCCAACCAACGGGCACATCTAAGGACGTATCTGTCCATCTTTTTCAGAGTTTGTGTTCATGTCGCTGCTTTACAGTGTAAATACTGAAACAAAGTTTAAAAATATGTGTGGCCACAAATACATAAAAAGAGGACCTTATTTTTTAGAAAATGTAGTCACTATTATTTACCAATTCCTATACAAGTAAGTCTGAAACTGGTTTATTTTTAAAGTAACGTGGTAATTGAAACAATGATTCTAGTTATGTGAACGTGTTCTTTCTGGAAGTGAGCAGACCATATCCAATGTCCGGAACAGCAGCAACAACGCAAACTGGGGTGGAATGACGTCACATATTAACAGTAACTATGGTTACACTTTAACAACAGAACGGTAGCATTTAAGCTAACAAGCAAGTTAGCAAGCTGTAGCTACCTTGATAATTTTGGTTTAACAAGATAAATCACTACTGCACTACTATTTCGTTTGTGTATTATGGTGGAAATATAATGACATCATTGACATTGGATGCTTCAGGTGAAACAAAATCAAAAGGAAAATGTTTGCTCTTTAACTGGGTGGAGGAGGTGAGTTTAACGTAGTTAACTTACGTTTTTATGTGTCTACTGATGACGTATGCCTACTGTCTACTTAGCTGCTGTTGCTGGCTTAGTTTATTTAAAACTGAGTTTTGTAGTTACGCAGTCAGTGAGTACTGAATAATAAACAACTACAGTACTACCAGGTGATCGCACTCAAAATTATGCTTTCACTATTCCTGATAAGTAATGAGTATTGTAATTAGAGACACTGTGTAAACATCGCTATGGATGGTGGTTTTGAATAAATCCAGATATGTACAGATATTAAGGTTCACATGGTGTCTGTCATGGTTTGAATGTGTGGCATCGTTAGTAAAATTCACTCTAGCTAATTACAAATAATGTAAAGCAACATGTTGTAACACATGGTTTAGCATGGTTTAACTTTGGAATACATTCATTCAGACGGCCACTGCTGTCCTTGACAACAACAAGCCCAGGGCACACATCCATAAAAATGGACATTCAGGGATTCTCACTATGGATCTGTCATCCAGAGTTCAAGGTGTCACCACAGTGAAAGCTGCTTTCACTCCTCCAAAGGGTCATGGGGTAAGACAAATAGGTAGGTACATTCAATGTAAGGACATTAAACACCAAGAAACTTCCTACATACAGCATAACCTTCAATTTATTTTACTGATTCCACACAAAGCTTAAAGAAAACAAATTAGATGCTATTTTTCACCAGCTCTCCCTTCACAACACTCATCACTGTTAACTTTATACACAGGTTAACTGATCCTCGTCATACACACAATGCCAGACTCACTGATACCAAAGGATTCACTAGCCCTTAAGTAATTTCCCTCAGCTCATTCCTTTGCTTTTACTAATCGAAAAGGCATAAGGTCTGTGTATTTATTTGTTTCCCGTTTGTTGTGCTTGTTGTTTGTGTCATGCGCTGTATGCTAGTGATAAAGTTAAGGAGAGAGTGTTGGATGAGTCGTTAATGCGTGCTTTTGTATTGTTTGTCCCGCTCTTACGGTGATTTTATGGAGTAAAAACGAATTCAATAAACTACAGAAACATCAGTAAAGCTTGGTCCATTATTCGGGCGGGGTCCGCTACACAGTGGTAACCCTTAACTTTGACACTTTCATTACACCTCACTCCTCAAATAAACTAAACTAGCTGTACCCATAGAACCAATATGTACATGTTTCACATTGTATTTAGTGTTCCCAACATTTTTGCCGATATTGTCTATATTGTTTATTTTAAAGACATTTTAATTGTAAATGTGTTATGTTGTTCTGTGTGTTGTCTTGTCATCTTGCAATTAAATGGAGTGAGAAAAATATGACCTACCTGGTTAAATAAATAAACAAATACATTGACTAAATTATGTATAACAAAACGAAAGCATTCTGCTCTAATACATTGTCTTTAAAAGGACCCCTTCCCTTTCCCCACATTTTGTTATGTTATTGACTGAATTTATTTAAAAGAACATATTCATGTTCTTTTTAATAAATTGACACACAATACCCAAGTATGACAAAGCAAAAACCGGTTTTTACAAGTGTGCTAATTTATTGAAATATCTGCTATTGGTATTCTACAGCAGGCATTCAATCTTCAAACTCTCTTATGGGTGGCTGTGCTTGCTGGATTTTTCAATTACTGACTTGATTAAAATGCCCTCAAACTTTGAGTTGTCTATCGTTTATCTGTTCAGGCATGAGGAGAGAACATTTGGAAAATTCTCTGCGCAAGAAAATAAGGTAAGGTTAATACAGTAACAGTTATTATGATCGCTTGAGACACAAAACGTGTTTAGTCCATGTCTGGATTAGAACTGGTAAAGGGGAAGGCATGTTGTTTGCAAGTCATAGTTACTTTTATAATTCTATGAAAACGTTGTGTCTTGTAAATATATTTTTTGCATTTACTTGCATTGCAATATGGTTAATAGAATGTATCCCCAACAATGTGGCTAACACTCCCCCCCAAAAAACATTTTAAAAAAGATTACGTTCTTTGGCCGCTGGTTGGAATGTGGCGTTGTTGAGACAAAACATGCATGTGCCATATTGTGCTCCATGTCATCAAAAACCAAACGTTTTGTGGCATAATGAAGCATAATATTGATTATACTTAAAAATGAAACACATATAAACAACCTATTACAATTCATCCCAGACAGCATAATTAGTACAGCAAAAGGAGTGGTAAAAGATGTAAAGTGGTTGTTCTATGGGAGATCAACCTCTTGCCACTGACTTGCACCATACAAAACCCAAGTCACAAAACTGAGCTAGACTTTTACTGAATGCTCAAAGTTTAATGTAAAGAACACTAGAACGTTTATTCTGACAGAAGAAACAGGCAGTTTAGTGAGTATTAAATCACCTTAAATTTATTACAAGTATGTGTAACGGCCAACATAACAACATTTTTTGGAAGCTGGACCTTTTGACCATTGAATCAGAATGTGTGGATACCATTTAGGAAAAGTTAGGACAGGGATTATACACCACAAATAAATCAGTTGGAATGCATAGTAAAAGTGTAACAATGTTATTATTTGAATGCACTAACCCTATAAGTATAGCTATAATCATTTTACTACTAGTAGGAATTGAATGCTTTTCAGCATTTTCAGAAAATATTGGACAATGTCAGATTAACAGAGACTGATGAGGTTATTGCTGTAGGTTGTCAAGTTTATTAAATATTCCTCCTCACATCTCACAGTGAACAGACACTTGCAGAGTTGAACCCGGAGCCTCCCAAAACCGAGTTCTGCTCTACAACCCAAGAAGACTACAAAGTCAAAGACTTTCAGCCTCTCTTGCCTTCACCACAAAAGGTATTTCATATATCTTTTATATTGTATTCTTTTAATGAGGATTAAAATACTGCGCTTTATGAGACACCTGGCTTTGGGAATAACTAGCCTCATAATGTTTCTGACACTGACATCAGCAGTAGCTAACTCCAATACCTTTTTGTTTGCTGTGATTAGGAGCATGACTACAAAAGGGATCAGGCAATTACCTTTTGGAGTGAGAATCATCAGTGCATTCAGGTTGGTCTCATTACTCCATTACACCTCCATTTACTTAATAGACCGGGAGTCAAGGGAGTCTGTTTGCTTTTTTTAGGTACACATATTTTGAAGGACTCTTTCCCTCCTCTAGAAAACATGTAATAGCAGTGCAACAATACTAGCTTTCTGTATGATATCACACTTTCTATATCTATCCATCCTATTCATTGTTCCTATAGGGATTTAAACATGTTGTATATACAACAAGTACAACAAGAAGGTTGTACTCTGTATTGTCTAATTTAGAATGAGATGCCACACCCCAATTCAACTTCAGTTACGCCTTGAAGAAGCCGGAGATACTGTAATAATATCTATATACCGAGGCTCTTAAAAGTATTTACCCCCCATTGACCTTTTCTCATTTGATTGTGTCAAAATAAAAGCGGAAAGGTCCAAAGGGGTAGACTACATTTGAGAGAAATTGTAGGTGGCATTCACAGTCGCACAATACTCAATAGTGTACACTAAAACAAAAGAAAGATAACATTGCTTATGTCCTGTAACATGTCTCCACCATGCGTCAGGGGGGAACAGCAGTGAGTACCAAGGATACCCCATTCAAGAAGAATGCCACCTTCACTACACCTATCAGTGAACACATGGATGACAAGCCTATGCTGTACACCTCTGAGAATGAACCGGTTTTGTAATGTTGAGCCTTGGAAACATGTGGGATATAACAGGGATATTAAATTATATTGACATCATTTTGTGTAGGAATATTGCTATCTTGATTAATGAATTATATCTATTGTCTGCTTTGCATAGGTTGTATGGTTACCTTCACTGTAGTCAATGCATAGTAAAGCAAGCAATTATGTTAATAAAATACAATTAAACTTTAGATATAATACATTTGAAATAACAATTGCATTGAATGACTTTGCAACATTTCATGTTTTTTTTTTTGTAAGTATTATTTAACACCAGCAGACAAAGGAAAATATATTGAATATATATGAATTTGGTAATTATCTGAATGTAGATTGTCTGTAGTTTATATCTACCAAGGCCTTTTGTCCATAATAAGTGTTTTTTGTTTTATAGTTTTTTATCCTCTTATTTGTGGTCATAATTACCATGATTGAGGAGTGCTGCGCTTCTGAAAGACACCTATCTCCTATAATATGGATGTATCTGGCTTTTGTCCTTGGACAAATGACAAGAAAATCAATTTGTTTCCTGATGTGGAAAGGTTTTATTCTAGCTTTTGGAACAGAAAAACCCACAGAAGACTCCACCATACAGATATCAGACAGATCAGATATCATCTTCCTTACTTTAGAAACCATGGCCCTGATTTAAACGCTTTTTCTGTAAATCAGAAGGCAATTCGACACAGTGTTTCTCTGCTTTTACTTTCAGCAGAGATTATGAGGTAGCTATGGCAACAAGTCAATTTCATGCAGCTTTTCCCCACAAAACATTTTATTTAGCTCATGGAATTAGAGGGGTGAACAATTGATGTCTGAAACTGATACCAATTTGCGACTTCCAGTCAAATGAAATCAAAAGTAAATTGTTGTCATCTTTAGTTAACTTGTCAACTCATTTTCCCCATGATTAGATTTGTGATGTACATCTTGATCTATAATTCACACAGCAGATATGAACAGCTAGATAAAAGATGCAGCAGGAGATGAAGATGCAGAGAGTAAAGAACAAAAGTGTCTAAAACAATACATAACAATGTGTGAAGGCTGCAGTCGTGTTCAGCTGCCATGACATGACCAGTCATTAGGTGTTAGTTATCAGCTGCCATGACATGACCAGTCATTAGGTGTTAGTTATCAGCTGCCATGACATGACCAGTCATTAGGTGTTAGTTATCAGCTGCCATGACATGACCAGTCATTAGGTGTTAGTTATCAGCTGCCATGACATGACCTGTCATTAGGTGTCAGTTATAAGATGCCATGACATGACCAGTCATTAGGTGTTAGTTATCAGCTGCCATGACATGACCAGTCATTAGGGGTTAGTTATCAGCTGCCATGACATGACCAGTCATTAGGTGTTAGTTATCAGCTGCCATGACATGACCTGACATTAGGTGTCAGTTATAAGATGCCACGACATGACCAGTCATTAGGTGTTAGTTATCAGCTGCCATGACATGACCAGTCATTAGGTAACTGTTTTCAGCTGCAATGACAGGAACAGTCATTAGGTGTCAGATATCAGCTGCCATGACATAACTAGTCATTAGGTGTCAGTTATCAGCTGCTATGACATGACCTGTCATTAGGTGTCAATGTGTGCATCATATCTGTCTATCACTGCAGTTAAACAGCTTCCCTTAATTATCTCCCACTCCACTCCGGTTTGCTGTTACAATCGGTGTGCCGTTGCAAGTCACCTAGTTAAGAGTGATTATGATCCTTAGTCAAATGTTCAGCTTCTAATTTCTAAAAACCCTTTAGGGATTGGGTTTTTGATAGGTTAATGCCAAGATGGACGTTCCAATGCAGGCAATACAATTACTGCTAGGTTATAAACATCTCTTAAAGAGGTATTGTAATGTAGTGTTCGCAAATCTCTCCTGTGGACCTCCAGCTGTTTCGTGTGTTAGATGTATTCCAGAGCCAGCACACCTAAATCAACTTGGGAACCAATTATCAAGCTTTTGACTGCTTGGTTAGGGTGGGCTAGTTCAGGGCTACAACAATTCTGCGATGGCTGGGAGTCCCTGGGAGAGGTTTGACATCCACTTGTAATGAACTGAAGGGACAATGCATGGGGAGAACACTATTGCTAGAATTCAGGATACAGTAGCGATTTGAACAGAAGCCATGTTCAGGATTCCCAACTGGTTATGCTGTGTGCACACAACTGGTTGCTTTTTCCCTTCAGTTAACTAACATAACAGAGTTGATGCTGGACATTTGCTGGATCTCTAGTCTTCCCGGACCAACACACTTAGGGCTTCATGAACCTTCTGTACATGCGTGGACCTTGTTCAGTAATGAGCGCCACCATAGGCTACTTGGAAAGAACACCTAATTCAACATGTGAATGTGCCGTATATCCCCATGAATATATAATGATAGCGATGAAATGGGGATGATGCAGAAGGATGATACACTGATGCTTACCAGGTGAGATGTAAAGAATGATCAGTCCTTTAAAGCTGCTGCCCACAGACTTACACAACGTTATCCAATGCGGTTATACTTGGTTTTTACTTTTACTAATTACTGCAGACCTTGATTAAGCTTTGCTCTCACCCAATTAAACTTGCCAGAGTAGTCTTTAGAGGTGACTGTGCTTACAGCATTATCATTGAGAAGTAAAGACCCTTTAGGAAAATCTAGATTTTTAGGTCTAAAAAATGACTAAAGAGAGAAAAAGCATTAAGTACAGAGCTTAACTTTAAGACACTTGAATGTCTAAATTACATAGAGGAGAAAATATCTGTGTAACCATTCTAAAGGGAATATGGCCTTGTTATAAAAGTTATTTTTCTGTCACGACACAACGTGGCTGTTCAACAACCCACATTAACCGTGTTTGGAGCATATCATTCTCAGTCCCGGGCACGTGACTGATGACATAAACTTGAAACTTAAACAAACTTGAAAACTTGAAACATTAACAACGCATTGCAAGAATCTCACAAGGATAAAAAAAAACACATCAAGTAAAATAATACCATATGAACATGCTTGATACAGTTGTATTTTACTCAGTTTATTGAACAAAATATTTTACAATATCTTGGATATACATATATACATATATCATCTTCTACTGTATAACCCCACTGTGGACCTTTGCATTGACATTGATCATTCCACTAGGTCCCCATCCATTATGAACACCGTATGGATATATTAATACATCATTGACTTCCAAACACATTATACAAATCTTAATATAGAAAGCACAAAAAATATGAATTTATCATCATGGAAAAGTACTTACTCTCAGGACAGTAAGAATTTCCATAGAAAACATGTTTACACGTTTTTGCAGTAACCGTACACAGGTATTAAACATACCATTAAACATCCTTTTCTTTTCCAAAAAGTTCTAATTTAGTAAATACTGTTGTTTTCCGCTTTATAGGAGGGAATCACCTTTGGACTTATTCTAGAACAAATAAAGCAGTGGCTGGCCGTTGCACTGAGTAGCCTCTGTGGTTGGCTCCGCTGTGGTGACACAATCAGCCGACCTCTCAAATAACATACACATCCGTCTTCTCGCCCTGGAGCCAATAGGTTCTCATTTTGCCTTTGCCCTGAAAAAGAGATCGATAGGCTCCGCAAATCAATAGGCTCGTCAATAGAACTGAGTGGGAGTGAAAGACGCACTAAAAAGGCTCCTCTTCCTTCAAGGGTCACCCTGACATTTGCTGGGCCTCATCTTGCACTCCAAGATATTTGGAATCAGACTTTATGGTTCTCGTCCGGTTTGACAAGAATGTACAGGCGTCTTTTTTTATAGCATCTGAGTGGTAATCTGAGAGGTCCAGAACTGGAATGCTACTAGTTATAACATGACATTCTTCCACAGAGACAGGATAGAAACCCATTTCTCCATCATATCCCGTAAAACATCAAACTGTTTAAAAAAACGGAAGTCAAAAACAGACAATGTTATCAACAACAACAACATGCGTCTTATTCCAAGCGGCCTTACCTTCATTTCTACATCCCCTCGTAGCTGAAGATCAAAGTAGCCAAATTCATCCAGTACTTCTTTGGTGGCTGAGGAGAGGTGGATCCTCAAGGCTGTGGGACAAGAGCCAATCACAGTGATTGATGCCCAGCTGCATTACTAAAACAGTTATAGATTATGACTATGACATGGCACAATCTAAATGTCAACCATTTCATGATCTCTCTATGTCAGATAAAAGTCAAAAATGGAAATGAAGATTATAATCTGCCTGGTGCCGTAAAAATACAATCTAAAAATAATGATTGAGAATACTGTCTACCACTATAGGATATTTTACGGTTTGCTATGGATGTGGCCTATAAATGTTATTGATTATTTATCAATGGACAGTGCAAAAACTGAGCAGGAAATGAGTTAATCAATAATGTGAGGACTCACTCACAAAGCATCCAGGCTGGTACAGCACCATTTTATCTATCCCTTGATAATTATTTACTATGGAACTAATCCCCAATATTCACAACTGGACGTTAATGGTTTCTCAGACACAGTCAGTGTGGACAAATAATCTCTTAAAACAGTAGAAACAACATGGAATACATGGAATACAAAAACACAAGACCAAGCAAACCCTAGAAATAATCAATTCTATATATTATTTCCTTAACTGGGTTCTAGAATGTGAGAACATTCCGGTTTGAATAGGTTTCAGTCTCAAAGCCTGATTCACATGAAAACACACAATATACAAAGCAAGATTTTAATCTCACACGTACCCTCCCCATTAGATTCCATCCGAGACGCTGTGTTGACAGTATCCCCAAATAAACAATATCTGGGCATTTTCAGACCCACCACCCCAGCGCAAACCGGTCCTGTAGACAATAAAAGGCAGTGAAATATAGTTTAAATATGCTTTATGGAAAATCACGATGAAGAAATGATTACATCCTGAATGAACATAGAAAAAGCATATGCACAGAATGAATAGTAAGGAAAAAGCCTTATGCAATCAAGACGCAGGACATATAGTAAGCTGGCAATTGAATGACTCATGACTCCTTGACTAGCCGAGCTATTTACCATAATCATTGTCATAACATACTTACTAAGGATGTACTTATTAGCATTGAAGTTTCACTTCACAAGTGAGCATCTGCTTAGCGACTAAAATAGGGATGTTTTGTGTGGACTGAGAGGCAGCCATTGGGATTGTGGTTGGGCAATGGCAAAGTATATTTATTTCCAACAGTAGGCAAAAGACATGTCAACAACATGTCTAAACTCCATTTGAAATGTAATGTCATACCCGTGTGAATTCCTATTCTTAGCCGTAGCTGGTCTTGGGGTCTGTGTCGAATCTTGAAGGTTTTCACCTGTTCTAGTAAGGCCAAAGACATTCCAGCAATCTCTCTTGCGTGGAGTTTACCATTCCTGACTGGCAGTCCAGACACCACCATGTATGCATCCCCAATGGTTTCCACCTGACAATCAAGATAAAAGGTTAAACAGGTTAAATGACCATAGGTCCAAATCATGGTTCCATTTCTTTACCGTTACTCTGACTTACCTTATATACGTCAAAGTTATCAATGATGGCATCAAAGCAGGTGTAGAGATCATTGAGTAATGTCACCACCTAACAAGAATGAACAAAGAAGATACTTTAGGTAATCAGATCCCAAAGGGTTTAAGGGTAAAATTCACTAAAACCATATAACTGTTAACACCCTGGTTCCATGACTCCATGACTAGTGCATTGGTGTGTTGTATTACAGTGCCTGGACACTTTTGTTTAAGAAAGTGTGGGGCCACTATCGTTCTTTTGAGGGGCTACTGGTCAAGTTCAGAGATTAAGTGTGCGGAGAAAGAAATGGGTATCAGGAAAAAGTATTAGATCAAAGTAAAATTTAGTTAATTAATAAACAATTACATCAAGGTAGACAATATATGTATTTTACTATGCTTTTTTAACTAGAATCGTATCTGGTAGTGAAATAACTCTGAACCCCCTCTTCTATGTAGAATATAACTGGCTTTCACACATAAAACATCTCCACAAAAACCAAGTGGAACGATTGTTACATGTGGAAGATGTGGTACATGTGGTACATGCCCTAATAGCCTCTGCATGAGCTGGGTTGCATAAGTGACCATGAAAGTGCCCCAATATTTCCTCTTAACTGTCTTCTTCTCCCACAATGACGTTTTGGATCAGCATATGTTCAAGCTTGCTAGTCAACACCCTTTAGGTGTATTACGCAAGACGTAGCAGGAAGTTTCTTATTTCCCACGAGTTAATACTTAAGACTCAATAAACATTGAGTGCATTTAACTATATGTGCCTGCTGTTGTTAAAATGAGATACCTGCAGTGGTGTACTCTCTAAAATTCACTAAAACCATATAACTGTTAACACCCTGGTTCCATGACTCCATGACTAGTGCATTGGTGTGTTGTATTACAGTGCCTGGACACTTTTGTTTAAGAAAGTGTGGGGCCACTATCGTTCTTAAAATGAAGTCCTACCTACAACCTACCAGCACCCTACTGTTACATAGATGCCCAGAAGGAAGCAGGTTGCCTGGTACCTCGATACAACTCTGGTGCACTGTTCACACGGGGGCATGAGGCTGGCACAAAAGGTCTGTATGAAAATGCGTAAAAGTATATGCACTCACTAACTCACCTTAAGCTCTTCTGCATAAAAGCATTGGCTATATGACTTCAGCATAAATGTTAGATACTGTTTTGCATGGCTGATTGGGCTATGCACTGGTGTTGAATAAGGGTGTTTGCCAGGCTGACGTGATTCGTAATGGGCCACTAACTCGAACCATGGTGTTGCTAGAGATGGCTACCATTTCTCCATCCTATGATGTTATCTCAAGTATAATAGCAGCCTACGCAAGACAGCACTAATAATGATAACAATTTAGAGGGTGTATATAGATACAGTGTCCTTGACAGTCTCATGCACTGGCTTCAAAACAGAAGTCCAAACTTTCACAGTACAGTAGATGGCTGGTAAGCAAAAAAGAAAGAGGGCTCTTGAATGAAGCTGTGGTAAAATCCCTAGTTTCAGTTCAGCGGTGGTCAGCAGTTGGAATCCATGTAATAATAACATGTTTGAAAGCCGTAATATGCCAAAATGTTACCTTGTTACATGGTAACAGGTCAACATCTCCCACAGGGGTTGATAAATAGGCTAGAACCAGTAACAGCAATTGTTACATACCCATTAAATACCTGTGATTTTCCTATTACATCCTGGCTCAAAGAATATATAAAATCCCCAAATAATTGTTACATTGGAAGAACTTGTCATGATAATGTACATTTGCCCGGACAAGCAAAGCAATGTAAAGTGAAACCCAGTAGGGGTTACTATGTACTAATGTGTAATGAATCTTCAACAACGAAGTGAGGCAATGCTGTGTCATTACAACGTTGTACAAACAAAAATATAAACATATAAACGTATAAACATTCTGTTTTTCAAATACTGTACCCCTTAAGCTAATTTGTGTGAAACAAAATTAATTTCAAAGACTCCAAAAGAAATTCCACTGTGACGGTTCATAAGGCATTTGGTTAGCCCTGGTGATAAGATGTGACTGAGATGAGAGAGTTCCTGTATGAAGTCCCAATAGTTTCCCCATCAGATTAAAATATCTTCGCTCCCCCCAGTTGGATAAGTGCCCAGAACCTCATCTTACTGAGTAATGCATTTGGATGAGTAAACAAGGCAATAGCAAAAATACTGGGACAACATTTTAGAATGTTCGAATCATTCAATCGTTTAATTAATTAAATCAGTATACATTGTATTTCTTTTGAGGGGCTACTGGTCAAGTTCAGAGATTAAGTGTGCGGAGAAAGAAATGGGTATCAGGAAAAAGTATTAGATCAAAGTAAAATTTAGTTAATTAATAAACAATTACATCAAGGTAGACAATATATGTATTTTACTATGCTTTTTTAACTAGAATTGTATCTGGTAGTGAAATAACTCTGAACCCCCTCTTCTATGTAGAATATAACTGGCTTTCACACATAAAACATCTCCACAAAAACCAAGTGGAACGATTGTTAGTTCTGAGTTATATGAAAATAAATTTGCTGAAAGGTCAGATGTATGATTATATGTGTAAGTAGCTATTGCTGGCAGAAAATAATAAATCTGTCTGGGTGTACAACTCGCCAAGTTCTCGCTAGTGCAGGGTTTGTAGATTTGATATGAAAACCGTGTAGTAACTTCACTACTTTAGAATAAGCACTTCAGAATTCCTGGAATAAACTGCGTCAAGAACATTGAGTTCTTCAAGATTAATTAATGGGGTGGTTACTTTGGGGACCTCAACCATTGCAACCCTAACCGACATCCCATGAGCCATTCAGCGTACAGTACAGATTGTCTGTGATATTTGTTGTCCTCAAATCGTCTTGAGGGTACTGAATGACATACCAACAAGAGCATCTAGTGACTCAACTATTTGCGTCAATGCCCTCATCTCTCATTGTAGAACTATTTTGAGTTGGGGACTCTGTGTGGGAATGATTTGTAACTAGAAGATGTGGTACATGCCCTAATAGCCTCTGCATGAGCTGGGTTGCATAAGTGACCATGAAAGTGCCCCAATATTTCCTCTTAACTGTCTTCTTCTCCCACAATGACGTTTTGGATCAGCATATGTTCAAGCTTGCTAGTCAACACCCTTTAGGTGTATTACGCAAGACGTAGCAGGAAGTTTCTTATTTCCCATGAGTTAATACTTAAGACTCAATAAACATTGAGTGCATTTAACTATATGTGCCTGCTGTTGTTAAAATGAGATACCTGCAGTGGTGTACTCTCAGCTGACATTGACGTGAAGCCCACAATGTCACTGAAGTAGATTGTGACGCTGTCAAACGCCTCTGCTTGGACGGTCTCCCCTCGCTTCAGCTGCTCTGCTACTGAGCTGTGGATAAGATAACACACGTCAAGTTCCATCACATAGAACCAAACGCTCATACGATGCCTAATAAGAGGGCAGTTGGACAAAGAACGCTCATTTCAGTAAAGAGTCATGGTGATGCACAAGCATTAACCAAAGGATTTGTTCAATTTGTCTCAATTCCGCAGTTTAAAAGGGTATCTGTCACTTCTCACAAACCCTGCTCTGTCCAAAAGGCTCAAAGTTGGGGCCGACATTGGAGTAGACAATGGGAGGATGAAAGAGTGTGACTCCACCACAGAGAGAGAAAGCTTAGACGGACGGAGGACTACGGCTTCCTGCTATGGAGTTATCAGAGGTGCTTAACACCTTATCGTATTTCTCCCCTTAGTTCTGGTTAGTGAGAACGTTGCCTGTCAGTTCCCAGCTTGCTGTGCCCTTTAATCTCTCTTCTGCTTATATAACAGTGTATCTTTGTGTGAGGCACAGAAATAGAAAGCTGACACATACTTTGCTGCCTGAGAATTCGAGCAATTATTAGATTGCAGAGCAAGATTCAGAGAACAGTTCAACTTTTTTTACATTTTGACAATGAACAGCTCAGACCAATAAGGACAACGGTAGAAACAGTAGAATATATATTTCAAAAAAAAGTATTCATCTTACTGTGGTAAGATCTGGTAAAGTAGATTTTCTGCTTTTCTTTTCTCCTCCAGATAGGCTTGTGTTCGTTCCTCTACCAGGTTCTCTAGGTTGTTCGCGTACTGTTCCATTCTGGACAGCAGGTTGTTTAGAATGCTGGTACTGCCCTCCCTGGGTACCAAACAGACACAACAAATAACGGACCATTCTTTAAGCAACATTCAGAACATTAAGGACTCTTCTGTTCACCTAATAGGCACTGTCCAACCTTTTTCTTTCAAAGTGAACTTGCGGCCGTATTCATCAGAAGGCCTCGGCTATACAGGAGAATCTATGTGGTTTAGTTATCCACGGATACGGCTGTACTGATCATTAGTCCTAAACTCATTGTTTGGAATCTTTCCCACATCCATAAGAGGTCATAGATTATACACCCACATGAATCAAAGGAACACAACATTAAAGCGAGACATAACAGACTCTGATGAATAGCAACGCATCAGGGGTTGTCATGTGAAGTATTCCCAGCTGGCATATGGATGGTAACATTGGACTGAGGAGATCCATAGAAGAGTTTTCACATCTTTCAGTTGAAGGGTAATCACAGAAATGGTGTCACTTAAGCATCTGAAGTACAGGGGTTTTAATGAATCTGCCCATTTAAAGACCATGTTTGTCCCTTCACACAAAAATACCACACCATCCATCACTGAATGTCACTAGTATTTATTTACAGCATGAAAATGCTACACCAAAACATTAGCAGTGGTGCATTTTCATGTACAAGGCCTCACACACCGGAAACTTGCCATTCGTTTGTCATAGCGTCATTCTATGCTTCTGAATGTTATTAATAATGTCAATTATACCTCAAGCCAGTGGAAAGAAACATTAGTATATAAATGAGCAATAGCTAGTAACTGTATGCTGTTAACATAACAAACAGATCAAATGGCCTGTTGACATTTTGTATTTTCTGGGCCCAAACAATATGGGGGTTTTTGAACTGCAGGTAGATCACACATTTTTTTTTATGTGACTGGGTTTGCCCAGTTCAAAGAAACTGTGCTTTTTTTTTACATTTCCATGTGTCCATACACAGATACATATGCACACACACAAGCTGAATTGATCTGTCCTCTGTTCTCCTTTCATAAAGCATATTATCCCAGCGTGCCCATGTTGGTGAAAGACAGTGCTCATCGCTCACTTGTTGAGTTTGGTGATGTAAACCTTGATGTGGCTGAAGTCGGGCCGCTCGGCTGGGTCTTCTGCCCAGCAGCCTTCCATGAGGACGGTCAACTCCTCACAGTGGCAGCTGTTGTCTGTGGTGGGCCGGAAGGAAGGCCTCTGACCGTTACGCACCTTCTGCACTATCTCTGGAACGGACACAACAAGGGGGGGTGGGGTTAGGGGGGGTTGTGTGCTCTGGGTTCTTTGTACATCTTCTAAATGCATTCATCCATTCAGTCCCAGGGAGAGCTGATATCAACAGCGCAGAAGCCCCTTGAGCTGAGGACTTGTGTTGCCTGACCCTGATGGTGTGGACTTTCCCCAATCGATTGGGGAGATGCCGCGAAAGATCAACATGACTGCACAAAGGCACTTTAGTCACGATTTAAAGAGCCCTGCTGCCTAAACGAATGAATATATACATGTGTTTCTTTTAGCATAAGGGGTTTTACCTTTAGGGCTTAGGTCCATGCCCTCCACATAGAAAGGCCCGTTCCTCAGGGCTATCTCCTGAAGGATGATACCAAAACTGTACACGTCTCCCTTCTGAGTGCCCTCCGGGGGATGTCTGTCGTAAATCAACAACTCTGGGGCCGTCCACAGCTTCTCTGGAAACACAGCAAACACACGGAAACACCTCCATTCCATTCTTCTTGTTTTCTTCCATTGGTGAAGAGAGATTGCGATCACATCTGCGTTGTTGACCTACTTGCATAGAGTGCGTATGAGTCGTCATTCTCACATGATGAACGGAAACTGGCCAGGCCATAATCCGTAATTTTCAGTACAAATCGACTGTCCACCACACAATTAGATGACTTCAGATTTCCATGGGAGCCGATGTAGCTGTTATGTAGATAGTTCATTCCCTGGAGAGCAGATATGAAGCGGACTGTTCAATACATTTTTACATCATGTGGCAATCATGTGTTTTCAGTTTGACCTAAATAAACCAATTGGGTTGTAAAAGCTTTGGTGCGCAAACATAGAGAACCGGGGTCAATCTCCATCTCAACCTTTCCCACATTATCCAGTCTGTCTCCCCACGTTTTTGTCTAAATGAAGCAAGAATGCCCCAAATATATCTCCTGCAAATCTTTTAAGTTTCACCCTGAATTACGTGCATAAGATTCCACAGGATCTTCTCCATCAGCTATCAGTCAATTAGGTAGAACGGGCTCTGTTGCAGAACATGGCTTATAGGCTCCTTTACAGGTCCCCGTTCACGCTATTTTACAAGATGGCTTTAAAAAGCTGTTTGGTTGGTGTACTCGATGATCAGCGTAACTCACTTCAACATAGTATCGTTGTAAGATAGTTATCGTGAACAAAAAGCCCTTTTGTTAGAGCAAGCTAAAAATAAGTATTTCAAATACATGTATGATTACTTTTGATTAAACGGAAGGAATTTTGCGGTGAGATTGGGATTATATTGGCGTCCAAGTGTTAGGTCATACTAAGTTTGATGCCAAAACCTACTCTCACTAATAAGGTACCAATGTGGTCTTAAAACAACCAAACTGCCTCAGAAACATAGTACTTGTTGTCTGCTGTCCACAGCAACATGCCAGGTGGCTACACACATGGATTGGCTTTTTACTTTCCATAGATCAATGTACAGCATAAGTAGTGTTGGTGAAGGACCCATACCTTGACTATGTCGTTGATAAGGGAATAGCGAAACATCCAGTCCAGATTGATGCTCTCATTCTCCAAAATGTCCTGGAAGTAAAAGTATAATTTTCAACAAATGTCTCGCATTTTTGTCAATTTTTTTTCTCAAAATTGTGTTCACAACAAATAAATGGTGAAAAACATAGACATTATGAGACAAAGAGTCATTACTACAAATGATTACAATTTGTAGTAATCCAAAATAATAGGAAATATTTTGTATAACTTATGAACTATTAATATATCCAGAATACATCTGAACATGAACCTAAAAGAAAAAGTAGAAGATTAATATATTTATAACATTTACAATGTATAAGAAATTGGGTTTCTCCATGAAAATGTCAACACAAGCATAGGTACTAAATAATATTACTGTCAACAAACATAGCTTTTTTCAGAAATTAAGATCTTTGATCAACAGGCATTGGATAATAACGGTAGGCCTAATAAAATGGATGCAATTTCAATTAGTAAGAAGAGCGCAGACACTACTATGTAGTGTCATGTTTTCTATTGTGGCACATGAAATTTGGCACATGGACTTTTTGGTAATACAATTGGTAATAGGTTGGATGGTAAAACATACACCTTCAGCCAACACCACTAGAGAAATTATAGAAATGATGCGCTATCAAACACAGACAGGGCTGAGTTCCAAAATTACAAAATCATACAGAACATGAGACATTTTAGTTAGGATAAAAGGTGAATACCTGGTGTTTGAGAAATGTATGTGCTCTTGATGAATTAAGTTACTAGAATCCTAATGACGTGAATACTTTTGCAACATCACAAATATGTATATCTTTTAAACAGTTTTACAGTTACAGTTGGTATGAATATTTTTCACATGATAAGCTTCATTGGAAAATGTTTCCCATAGTTTCACATTTTAAATTATTTGAGTAGCAGTGCATCAGGCTGGTATTCCAAACTGAAATGTGAAAGCCGAGAGCACATTTCCAAATCTTTCTAGGCCTTTTAAACCATAAAATATAGTTAATACTGGAACAGTATGAGGAATAATTGATTGGTAGCACCACACTCAATAGTCATTTCAATATTCTATTGATCCCAGTGAATATACGTAGACAAAACATTTCCGTTTAACAGGATGATTGAGAGGTCTTACCTGAAGACTTCCTCTGGGACAATATTCTGTCATGATGCAGATGTTAGGAGGATCGATGCAGGCCCCAATAAATCTAGTTAAATGGTTGAACTGCACATCTCTCATCTATAAACAAACAAATATAATTTTAGTCAGAACGTCATTCAAGTTGTATTTCTCAAAAGTACATGCATTGCCCTTGATCGTAAACATTAGTATTTTCCTTAAAAATAAAACTGCCTCATCAGAAAAGTACATTTCCAGCCAACAAGTGTTTGCACAGTGTTTTTACATGTTGAATATAGCGCTCCCTCATAGGCCATCCAGTTGACACATGCATGTGAATAAATTGAACCAGGGGTTATAAATGAAGCAGTGTTGTGAAAACGTACAGCATGTGAAAAATGTGGAGGTGTTGAAAGGATGTAACTTTTACTGGCCATAATATGAGTGGTAAAATGTGCCGGATGGAAAACGATAATTCCTCCCGTGTTGTTCTTTTCTTATCCAAAAATTTATCATGTTTAATAGTATGCAGAAAACTAAATCCTCTAAATGTTGGTCAGGCTGGTCATGGAAATGCCCTGCGCATTGAGGGCTGTGTATGTAAAGTTAAGGAATCTTTTCAAAAGACACAGAAATGTAATCCAGTAGACACATCCCCTGTGCTTGGACACATCCAGACCCTGGCAGGGTGGGTGTACATCATCTCACTGAGCAGCGAGGAACCTCCATAAACAGTCAGCATAACCTGTACAGTGTGCTTTGGTGGTGGTGGGGGGATTTTACAGAAAACAGAAGTGAGTGACAGTTGCTGTAACACCAAAAACAGGGAGTCAGTCACTCCTGTTTCACGGCTCAGGGAAGTTAGCATACCCTTTGGCCCATATCATTTCCCCCTGCTGAACACTAGCTAGGAGATGAGGGGAGGAGAGGAGAAGGGAGGGGGAGGAGAGATCCTGGAAGACAGGCGGTTAAGTTTTCATTGGCAGGCCCCCGCTCTCCCCATCTGGTTGGCTCTTTCATGAGCGGGGGCCCTGACAGCCGATCGGGCCCCTGGGGACCCTGGGGACCTGCCAGCTCAGACTGGT
The DNA here is from genome assembly GCA_016801125.1 of Novumbra hubbsi. NCBI lineage: Eukaryota > Metazoa > Chordata > Actinopteri > Esociformes > Umbridae > Novumbra > Novumbra hubbsi. The sequence goes on from JACXGK010000826.1 coordinate 87,941, forward strand.
GTCTCTTCTGTCTGTCGCCTGCCGCCGCTGAGCAGTTGCATCCACGGCATGTCTCATATCCACGGTGCAGACAGACCGAACGCCCAGAGTCTTATCCAGCACACAGACAATAACTCCACCAATACAGACCCCAAGATAAGATAAAAGGAAAGAGTGCTGTCTTGCTGTTCCGTAGCTTGGAATGAATGCCTTTACCTCGTAATGTTTACAGTCTGATGTATCTGTTGCCCCCCCCCTATTTCCTTATCATATTCTGATGTATCTGTTGTCCCCCCTTTTTCCTTATCATATTCTGATGTATCTGTTGTCCCCCC